>JAQGBD010000066.1:0-56916 GCA_034698165.1 Punctoribates punctum
TAAGGGTGTCGCAGATGTAATTGAACCGCTCTCTGTCCATATAATACAACTCTTTCAACATCTTCTTCCTCTTCAGGATCAGTGAATTGTTGACAATTTTGAGTCGCGCCGCCTGAAAGTGGTTAAGAGGAACGGGTTATTCCAAATAAGATTATCTGATCGGATCGGATAACTCACCCAATAATCAACTTTGAGGAAGTGGTGCAGAAAATTTCGAATCTTCACCGTATAGTCGGTTACTATAGATATATAGATATTTATAAATTCATTCATCAATTCATTGACTCATTCGGTTCTGTACTCACTCCTGGCCTCAGGAGATGTGGTGTCCACCGGATTCCACGCCATTTGTTTCATAATGTGATGTCTTTGGAATTTAACGATATCTTTCTGTTGGAACAGACAGACAATTATCTTGTAATTTAATAAAACATTAATTATTTCAAATGAATTACCCGTTTGGCGAACTCCAGAGAGAATTGTTTTCTGACGACTTCGGGGGCACTGAAATCAGAGATAAATAATTGGAATCACTTTTATTCAGTCTTTTTGTACAAACATTTTGAGTTCTTCAGAATAAGTTGCGTCTAATATAAGCGCATTTTGATCCCAGGTTCCAATATCTTGGATCTGATCACCTGATCCACAAGAATATTCATAAAATTCAAATTTAGATCAATGGAAAAATGATTAAGACCTGAGTTAAGATGTCCCGGGATTTGTCTCTTCCTTTCCCAATAGAAGGGCAGGAAGTCGTTGGGCCAGTGATGCCATTTGCGATACCGTCGGCCAAACCTTTTGCTGACAACTAATGGCAGCCGATTCTTATCGTCGAGAAGTGGTCTCTCGTTAACCAAATCTTTGTTTATAAGGGAACTAACGATTTGTTTATTATTACTGGTTATTAAGTGATGTCTAATTAGGTTTGTGTTTAGGGTTGTCCTCAAAGTCTGCATTGTTTGGACATTAATTGTTAAGATAAGCTTGCTCAAATTATTGATAAAATTAACAGCAAATTGAAGTTCACTTTAAAACATGTGTTTCAATAACAACAACAATAATGAAAACAAACTGAAGCGCCGTTTTTGAAGTCAGTTATACCAAGAATATTGTCTATAGTTGTTCTAGCTCATACTACTTGTCAAATCTGTTCCAGTGAATGGGAAATGTCATGAACTTTGTCCCCAATAACCACAAAACATTAGTTTAAATTATTCTGTCCTCTAATTAAAGGAATTAATAAGAAGTCAATTGGTTTGAAGTGCTTTGAAGTGAGCGCTCTCTCAGTGTTTATACTCGAAGTTCACGTGTTTTCTGTTTATGTTTATCTCAATTCTGTTCTAAAGATTGGATCCGATTGTAGTCTAATTTAGATTCAATTAAAATGAGTGCCACTGAGAGGAAGGACTCTCTGAAAGTGGCCACACTTTCGGCCACATATAATATAATTTTGCAGGTATTCTAAGATATGAAAAATTTGTTTCAATCAATTGACTTAAGAGTTGTTTACATTTTCAGATCAGTTTACGAATCGTGACATTCATTTCCAATGCGTTTATCTTAAGGTTTATCACTCGGGATGTGTTGGGTGTCATTAATGTCAGGTTTGGATAATAATTGCCATTAATTCTGATGTCTTCTAATGGTTTTCTTGATTAGACTTTTGCTGTTATACACAACGATTCAGTTCCTGAGTCGGGAACCGTTCCGTAGAGTCAGTATCGGCGCCGCAAAGACCCACGAATGGCCTCAAATCGTAAATCTTATTAGTCTTTCGTAAGTTATGACAATTGATTACAAATACATTCATTGACAACAAGTTATGTCTTTCAGAATACCATTGTCTCTGATTTTCGGCTCATTTTTGTCACTCGTTTGGTATTATTTTCTCGAAAGACCCGACGAAAGACTGGTCGCCGACTATGGCTTCGGTGTTATCTCAATATTCGTGTCCGTATTTATAGAGCTATTGGCGGAACCCCTTTATGTGTTCGCACAGATCCAGTCTTTCATCAAATTCAAAGTGATAGCCGACGGACTGTTTCTGACGTCGCGGACACTAATTATGGTATTTCTTGTCTACAAATTCCCGGAAAATGCGATTCAAGTCTTCTGTTTGGCTCAAATCAGTTCATCCCTTCTCTACCTTTCCTTATATTACGTTTATTTCATTTTCATTCGAAAATTTAATTTAAGAGATTTTTTGCCGAAATGCGATCAGAAAAAGGTATTAATTGATCCAATTTTGAGGGAATTGTTCACTAAAATTGATTCTCAAAGGGTTTTATCGATGACTCACTTGTGATAATAACTCTGAGTTTTCTGAAGAACACAACTCTTAAGCAGTTTCTGACAGAAGGCGAGAGATTTGTTATGACTTTCCTCAATATCATCACATTTGCCGAACAGGGAGTCTATGATGTGATCAATAATATCGGTTCACTTCCGGCCCGACTCGTCTTCCAACAGATAGAAGAGTCGGGTTTTATACTCTTCACTCAGAAAATCGATCGACTGAAAGGAGCGGCCGATCAAAACCCGAGTGATTTACGGGAATCGAGTCTTTATTTGAAGCATTTAATCAAATTAATGGCACTCTTGGGACTAATTCTCTTAATATTCGGCTATAATTACTCGGAATTAGCGCTTCTTATATACGGCGGACAGAAGTTGAGTGAAAACTTGGGAACAACTCTACTCCAGTGTCACTGCGTTTACGTCCTCTTCATTGCCATCAATGGTATCACCGAATGCTTTACTTTTGCAGCGATGAGTAACCGACAAATCGATGGCTTCAATAAGAATATGATTAAGATTTCGGTGGCATTTCTGGTCAGTTCTGTGCTTTTCACTAATTGGTTTGGATGTCCTGGATTCATCATGGCCAATTGCCTCAATATGATCGCCAGAATCGGCATCAGGTAATTGACGTTTCTTTTTATAGGACTAACCGCTAATTAAGGACATCCCTTATCACTCAAAATTGACTAATAATTACTAATTTTATCTGTTTTTGTGTGAAAAGTCTCAAATTCATTGACTCCTATTACGGAAGCACTAAAGCAGACATTCCTCTAAAGGGAGCGATTCCTCGCTCTTCAGTCATTCTGTCATTTTTTGTGACTTTTGTTATACTTTTCTCATCAAAGGTATGTCTAAAATGTTTATTAGATTTTGACTTCACTTCAAAAATAGGTTGAATTTCATCTAATTTGTTGTTTTGAATGTTTCTCTTCCTCTTTAAGCCATTCCTGTGTTGCAACACATCTCTGATACGGACTTCAATTTATGTGATTTTAGGCTTAATTTGTCTTTTAGTCAATTTATGTGTTATTTATCTAAAAGAGAGGGAATTAATTGTGTTTATCATTAATTTATTCAAAGGCAGCGATAAGTCGAAGATATTCTGAGTTTTGATTTTCTTCAATAAAACAAAATTAATTTTTATCACTTAATTGAGTTTTCAGAGAATTTCTTTCTAATGGATGAGAAGTTTCTTATGATTTGATAAAACACTGTTTAATTATATGGCTTTCCTTTTGATGTTTACTAGAGATGTATTTCTCAGTGTTCAGAAGGCATGACCAAGGGTTACTTGTGAATTTGACACCTCTTATACTGAAAGTTTTAGTGCTATGACTTCCCCCTTCTGTTCAAGGCTTACAATTGGGTTCTAAACAAATTTTCCCTTTGAAGTGGGGACCTTGGTCATCCTTAGTGTTCCGTTGAGTGCTTCTCTTGGGTAGGCTTTTGCCCGATTATCGCAATGAATATAATATATTCTGAGTTATGCTGAATGAGTTGATAAACGACTTCTTGTCATTCATTTTCGTCCCTTTAATTGCGAATAAAATCTTTCATTTTTCGAGATATTGTGAGAATTCAACTGAAAGTACATTAATTTTAGTTTTGATTTGTGTGAAAGTCTCATAATTTTTATGATTTTATGAGAAATGGTTTTCCCATTCACTCGATTACATAAACTCATCCTTTCATTTGATTTTAACGTTTTTATCCGGAATTTGAGTTTATCTCCAAATGAGTTATTATCCGAACATAAATCACAAAAGATTTCGGCTCTTCTTCTGAGACATTAAAACTCTGAGAAATGGTTTAAACGATTGAATCACTTTTCAAAATCAGGTTTCAATAGTGAAACAAATGGAGAGCCATATCCTGAATGGGTTTTACTCAGGGATTGAGCCAAACCTAGTTCTGTGTTCATCAGATCTGAGTTAAACATCGAATCTTATAAATTCTTTGAGTCTTTTTTCTGAGGGATAGCTCAGGAAAAAAGTCTGTTCGAGTTTTAGTCCAGTTTTTCTTCATTAGCGAAATCCCTTACCTAAGAGTCGACTCCGTATTCCCTAAATCACTGAAACTTAGAACTGGTGTATAACTGATCCTTTGAGAGTGTCGTTTAAGAGGGGGCTCTCACTTACCAATACCTGTTTCCTATCCACTATTCTGTTTGTGTGAAGAGCAGGCAGAAGCACAGGTAGGCTTAGGGCTCAGGTGTTGCTCTCAAGTAACAAGTCTTATGCTATGCTATTGAGTTGTTTTTCGTGAGGGCAGGGATGCCAACGATCACTACAAAGAGATTATTTTGAAGTCTGCGAAATGGTTTCATCGGTTTTATAGTCAACACGTAAACGCTTTTCCGTCCCGAGAGTTATGGCGTTCTTATGTCCGGTCAGAATAAGAAGAGGCAAAAAGAAAAAAGGTTTGTCCTCTGCCTCTACTCTTACATGAGTTTTAGTGTTGAAAACTTTTCAAACGACTCTTTGTTTATTAAATTATTCATAAATTGTGTGAAAATTGTTTGCTTTTCACAAACTTTTCGCAAATCTTTCAAATAATTTATATTTGATTTGAATTTGAAGTCATTTCTAAGTCTCTATGATTTGAATCTTAGAAAATGATAAGATATCGAGTGCTCCGAGCATTGGACGCATTACAGGCAGTGCTTCCATCGAAACATTGGTCAGAGTGGGCATCGAGAAAGAGCACGGACTGTCTCCGGACTCAAAAATGTTTGTCTTACACGACTTCCAGCCCTGTGTTGACGACGAGCTGGAAGTGAAAAGGGGCCAAATTGTAAATGTCTTATACCAAGAGAATGATTGGGTTTATGTCATTAGTTCTGATAATCATAACGAAGGCTTTATTCCGCACTCGTATTGCGCGCCGATAGACAGCCTCCGCGATGTGAAGCACAAGAAGTTGCCCCGAAACCAAGACTATGAATTCTCGTCGGCCATCGACCAAATGTCGTTATCCAAGGGGATGACCACTCAGTCAGAACTCGACTGTTTCCAGTCGGCCACCGGTGCTGACGTTCACCCGTTTTTCAAAGACCCGGCCGGACGTTATCTCATACTCTACACGTTCATAGCCAGGGATGAAAACGACGTCTCTGTCGAGAGGGGAGAGTTTGTCACTGTTCTGAACAAAGACGATCCCGACTGGTATTGGATCGTCCGTTCCGATGGTCAGGAGGGCTTCATTCCTTCCGGATTCGTCTGTCCCGCGGATATGATTCAAGGTTTGCAACGCTTTTAGTCTTTGACTTTAGAGATAACTAATCATTTGGTTTGACCCAAAGGTCACACAAATATTGAGTCCAACTCTTCGACGACAACGAATACAAATATAGCCAATAATACGACTCAAGTGAACGGCTCGACAGCGCCGGCAGAAGATCTGAGATTTCACGGCACAGAATTAGTTATGTTATACGACTATAAGGCACAGGCGTCGGACGATCTGTCTGTTCGCAGAGGAGACTGGATCTACGCTGACCTCAATGCCCAGAACGTGGACGGCTGGCTCTGGGCCTTTGCCCCCAAACTTAGAACATATGGTTTTATACCGAAAGCCTACGCCCGACCTCCAGCCATGACCTCTCTTTGAGATTACGTCCATTAGTGTCACCTCTTATTTGTAAATTTGATCCAAAGCTTCACTTAAAGGGCACTCACTTTGAGAATAATTCCTATATTTGTCCCAAAATTGACTCAAAAGAGTCGATCGAAAGTATATTTTAAGAGAAATTTGTTTTTCTATGGAATCGATGTTTACTTTAAATGTGTTGTCATTAAAATCAATAGTAAATTAAATTTTAATTACTTATCAATGCTTTTAGTTTTGATTTTCAACTCAAAGTCTGAAAAATGTTGTCTTACATATGCTTAAAATGTGCTAGCTCAGTTTCACATCATTGGGTCCCTCTGGATAAGATATTCTTGCCAGGATAAGTATTAACCAGGGTCAAAAATAGCTATTCTGTTTAGAATTCAATCAAATTCAGTAAAAACGGTTTTCCCTGAATAGCGCACATTAGCTATTGGAGGAACATGCTCATTTTTGCTCATCCAAGATATAAAAGGGGACTGACTTAGGAATAGAGGCTTTGATTACAAAAATTGATTTAGTCTTTGATTTTTTGGCAAAAATATATAATTTTTAAATGATTTGAATAAAATATATATGAAATTAGATTTAAATATAATTAATAATAGATTTGATGACTAATTAATTGAAAAATATATTAATAATAAAATCAATGATAAGTCGATTATTTGGTGAATTCGATGATGTGATCGGTTGTCACCAAAATAATACATATCACAGACCAGATCAGCACCAAAAGGATCCACAGTTTGTGACTGAACGGCGATATCAGCCGTATATTAGTCGGCACCAGATTTGGACACAAACTATAGATTTTCTTTCGACTATAATAGACGAGTAGAGCCGGAAATATGTATTGAATGCAAGCGCCGGCATAGGAGCCGACAACTCCCACCAGAACCTCGAGATCTTCGGTGGCAAACGAAATGACAAATGGGGGCAGAATTGCAATCAATGGGTAGAGTAGTCTTCGAGTGAACAACGAAGAGGTCTCAAGTGATTCGGGTGTTGTCAGCAGTGTTTTGAGATTATTCTGAAGCGTTATAGCAATTATCGGGAAGTTTGTCGACAGAGTAAACACTGGGAATAGTGGCAGAAAATAGTCCAGTACTGGGACCGGACGTACAGGGTTTATATCACTGGGAGTCGTGCATCTGAAGGAGGAAATCAATATTTGTTTCCAATCAGTCAATATCTTATCTAAAGTGGTGTTCATATGGGAAGTGGACATACCGTTGAACCTGGAAGTTGAGAGTATAGATGTCATCCAATTGTCTGAACGCAAAAATACCCGTAAATGAGAGCAAAGAGTAAAATATCAAAATTAGGATATAGTCGGTCATTATGTATGAGAAGAGGCGCCGTTTGTTTCTTATGGGTGTCACCAGAGATGGCAACGAATGGTGACACATAAATGAGTAAACACAGACACCGAATAGATTAGGAATGCCTCTGACCGCCACAGACGAGGGCTTTCCGTCGCCTTTGCCAGAGATTAATGCAATACTTGCTATGATTGTCATCGATATAAAGGCTGTCAAAGGAATGGTGGCTAAGAATCAGATGATTTAGGACTAAGTCATACCAATCCATCGGAAAACTGTTGTCAGGATTTGTAAATATTTGGTTTTCTGGAGATTGAAGAAAGCAAAGGGTCCGACCGATAACAGAGTCAGTGCTAAGTATATTCGGTAGGCATTGGTTCGGCTGACGTTCTCAATACCTGTCCAACACTTGTCTGTCGGGCCCAACATTTGGCTGCAGTTTTGGTGTTCGTAAGTGCTATCGATTGACCAAAATATTAGTCAAAAACCATTTGTTTAGTGTTAAGACACAAACCAAGTGACGTCTCGAAGAGATTTACTGATCGCCGCCGAATAGATGGACAGATCGCCAAACAAATAGACAGCTATTGTGACATAAAACAGTTTGACTCCTATTTTACCGAAGAAAAGGTCAGCCATAGCTCCCAATTCGACCTTTTGTGTGATCTCGAAGAAGGAGCTGTCGTCCAATTCCTGGTCATCGGAGACGTGTCCGTTATATTCTAAAAGTGGAAGTTTTTCAGTACAAGTGTTGGCTAAACTATTGGACGGGGTTTGGCCTTCACTTAGAGGATCAGTAGGCTTTCCCTCAGTGGGCGCTCTCCGTTCTAAGCAATGGATTCAAAGTTCAATGCAATCGATTAATAATCAAAAATACAATTCAATAGAATTATATCCCTTTTCATGCATTGGTTTGAAATCAGTTCCGATTTAAGTCTTAAAATAAAAACCTTTTCTTTCGTCGTATTTCTTCTGTTTGATGACAGCGTTGGCCAAAGACATGGATTCGATGACAAATGTTGTCGTTATATAACTGACAAAACAGAGAATAGTGACCACAACCAGACTGGCGGCCCACCCGGCGTTGGCGAACGCGGCCGGCATTGTCAGGGCTCCCGTGCCTACCATCAGATTGAACAGGTATACCAGACCAGTCTGTCCAGGGTAAATCACATTTTTCCAATCAATTGGAGTAATCAAGAGTTGAAATTTTAATTTCCTATCAATTTATGCAATTGATTAGCATGCTAAACTAATCAATTCTAAAATGGGTGTTATTCCTTTGTTACATTTAAATTGAACATGAACATCTCGCCTAATAAATGTGTCGGATCATTGAAATTGGATTCAATTGGGAAAGAATTCAAAATAAGGGAAATTTGTTTATATTTTGGACAATATTTGGATTTAAATAAAATTAATTAAATAATAAATGAATGAAAATGAGAGACAATACTCACTAATGGTCTGTAAGTGTCTTCGCTGTCATATAACGGCATTATTTGATCCCTAATCCAATGGTTGAGTAAATGATTATTAATTCATATTTGGTTAATATTGCTGAAGAATTTGTTGATTGTGCTGGGTTCAATTTAAACTAATACATTTTGGTGACTAACAACAGCTGACATTTGAGTATTTGTTTTGCAAAATATCTGTTTTACTCACAATTGAAAGCCTTGAGAGAGAAGTCAGTGTTTGGGTTAACACTCGATGGCTCTTAAGCTCCAAATTATGTCCAAAACTATGCAATTCTCAACTTTTTTGCGAAATTCAACTTCACTTTCATATAATTCTGGCCTCAAATCAAAGATAAAAAATAGTTTCAATAGTTTTTTGTTCAAAGTATTCGACAAATTGAATGATAGGTTTGTTTTGTGACTGACATCAGATAAGACAGCTATTTATATATGAGAGAAAAGTTATCTTGATCGATTAAACATTGTTCATATCCTTTCAAATGTGTCTCCATTTATGTAGAAATTAAGTCCCAAGTCTTTGTTAATGACCTGATGTGGGATTTTGGGGGACTGTCACCACTTTTATTAATCCCTTTGGCGTCTTCTGCCCGGGCTCACCATGGTCATCCTGTTCAACATCTGATGATATTGACGCAAGACTTACGTAAGGAATACTATGAACTTGATAAAACATATTTATCAAACTGGGAAGTCTGATAAATAAGTATTAGAGAAAGTTTTCCCAATTCTTATCCAAAATAAACTTATCAATGAACCATGGTAACTTATCATTTATTGTAGTAAATACTCAGGTTAATGAATCAAATCCTGGGCTGTATTTGCACTTCTGTTAACTAATTTGGTGAATTAGCAAGGCGATTTTAAAGGCTTACAAAGGATAAGAGGGGATAATCTGTTTGTACTTCGCTTCCGATATGAGTGCAAATAGTTTTGGAATTTTCAAAAATAATTCTCTTCTTATGAGAAGTCAACACCTGAGCCCTCAATAAGCAATAAGCAAGGTCACCATAACAAAGTTCTCATAACAAAATCGGATTAGGTGTTGGTAAGAAAGCCTACTTAACCTAGATTACTTAACAATATTATGTTAAAATTAAGCTGAAATCAATTGCACATCAAATAAAGTGCTCAATAAATTTATATTGGACCCAGATACTTTCATACAGATAATTAATCTATCAAGTTTTAGTCTTAAACCTAACATTTTGATCACTTATCTGATAAGAATTTGTGCACAAAAATGTGCATGCTAAGCTAAGCTAAACTAAGCGCGTGAACTCAATTTTAAGCTCAAGAAATTCGAAACAATAATCAATTCTTTGATTGTATTAAAAATCGTATAAAATTTGTCAATAAATTTCATCCTTTCATTTGTCTGCCATTAAAATGGATTCCCCGAAGAAGATCGCGAATTGCGTACAGAATATCAAACGAATTGAACAACAGATCGATTGTCTTAAAGTTAGTGTCAAAGACTTCAAAGAAGAACTGTTGGAGCAATTGGTTTCGATTGCAGACAAACGAATGCAAGAATTCAACGAAATTCTGTTCAGAAAATTCAAAGAATTCAAAGCCAAGAGTAAAGACAAATGACTGGAAAATAGTTCTCAACAATAGATAATTAAATGAAGAAAAACAAAATTTTATGCAAACTATTGCTTGAATTTAATTGTTTTTTGTTGTTTTCTTTAGTCATAAACTGTTTTACATTTCTTTTGAATAAAATTTTTGTTTTTTCAATTCAAACACGAATTTAATTAAAACTGAATTTTCTCGAAGTAATTGTATTTTCAAATAATTTGATTAATTAAATACAAAGACAGTGAAAATGAAAAACAGATTAATCATTGAAAAGCTTTTAATTTGTTTATCTTGTCTTTGATATGACTGAAGGCTATGTAATCTTAGCCGGGAATTAGTCATTAAATCCTTGAAATTATTATCAAATTTTATCCTCATTTGAATATAATTGAAGACAAGATTTCAATTCTGATCTGACGGATAAAAAGCGAATTATATGAGAAAAGTGTTGATTTGAATAACAAATACAATTATATTAATTCATAAATAATTCATTGAAGAAAACAAATTTCATATAAAACTGATTATTAGCAGAAATTAGATGATTAGGTGATTACTAAGCGAAACACTTTTTGGCCAAAAAGTGATTACTTTGAAGGAAATGCAATTCATTTGAGATTTTATCTAAATTTTTAGTATTTTTGTGATTCACTCAAAATAATTGGATTTAATTCTTCTGTGTATTAAGAAAATGACTATAATTTAAAAGTAATAAGTTTTGAATTCTCGCAAACTGTGTGGGAAAGGGATTGCAATTCATGTTTAGACACGTATTCACGAAAATCGATATTCTTTTATAAAGCTCTGACCGATGGTCTGCTCCCATGACTTACTCTTTCCTTTATTTGCATATTGAGTCAAATGCGATGTAAAACAGAGACAAAACACTGCAAACAATCAATAAATCACTGAATGAATCCATTGATTGATTGGATTTTCCCCAATCCCTGACTCTGAGCCTCAAACAGTTTGTGAGGAATGGGCCGAAGTGCGACACTTTGTTTAAAAAGTCTTAAACAAAAACATATATAAAATGAAGAATCGATTGCAAAATAAACAGTTTTAAAGAGCTCTGGTTATAAATAACTGCCCCCAACCCCCAAACCCTCACTAATAATTGCGACTCTTATTCTCATATTTATACTGTAAATGCCAACTAATATGAGACCGAATGTTAGGCATATGTGAAATAGGATTTAGAGGAATGGGTGACAAAAATTATTATTGACTGCTTGAGAAGAGGGAGAGCAGTGAGAGGAGAGAGTGGAGAGAGTCCACCAAAAATAGAAAATAGTTTAGCGAACCGTTGAAATCAGTTTCAATTTAATGGATTACGAGTTGAGAAACAAAAAGCACTTTAGTCTCATATTTTGGAAGCAATAGGCTATCCTTTCAGTAGGCAATCCCTTCAATAGGCAATCCATTCAATAAGAATTGGATTTTATTGTTTTAAAAGTTTGGTTCTAAGAAGTTGTGTAATAGCCGTGAGGTTTGGGATCCTTTAAAAGATATATCGACCACTATATGGCGCAACGACTCAGCTGGCGGTGCGATCAGACCTTTCCGCCAATACTGTGATTATGCGAACAAAAGTTATATTATATACCTTAGCATTAGAGGCAAAACCCGTATCTTTGGCACAGTACATAAAACTCTTATGTGTTTCTCTGAGTTGGCTCCCTATCCCTTAGCAGCAAAGTTGAGCGCCTGAGTCCACACACAACATACCGGAGCGACATTGGCAGCAGACAAACAACTGAGTGCATAGAATGCTGGTTCAGTCGTCGCTTGGATTCAGTTGTGGCGTTCCCTTCGGTCGGCACAGCATTGAACGCTGTTTAGTGGAAACGCGATTTTCAGTGAACTATATTCAAAACTGAGTGCCTTTTGTATTGAAATGAGTTATATCTGAATCGTAAAAACTAACCAATACTTTAAGGGCGCGTATATCACACGCTTCCAGAGTTTTGAGTTACCACCGGTGCTCCACTCGGTTCCTAACCTAACCGACCGACTCTTCCACCGTTTCATAAGTTTCCTGAACTTTTTTATTGGCATCTCATGTGAGTTGCAGATGGCTTTGTATACCAGTGCTATACCAGTGCTCTATTAGTACTTCAATCGCATCATTTACTTCACGAGTAGTCATACGTTTGAAAATTGAAAACTTTTGAATCTCTTTTTGTGTTTTATGTGTTGTTTCGTTGCGATAGGCGTTAAGTAAACTCTTTTATGACAAAATCCAACAGTTTTTTAACAATTTTTTGATAACAAAACAATTTATTCGTCTCTTAAATGACTGAAAATGTGTTCCTCTTTGCTATCTATTGATATATGAGTGGAAAACAAAATTTGGTTTATGTCTGAATAAATAAAAACTAAGGACTCCTTAAAGACATTCTCCTCAATGAATAAAAACATTCAATAAATTATAGAACCATTGAAAGTGAGTTTTTATTTTGTTTGAGATCACGTCAGAAGCTGATCAACAATGCCATCGATTAAATGGTGTGTCGAACCTGTATTCCTGTCCAAAAAGGCGATACCGCCGGACAAAACCCGGATCAACGAAATGGAGGGCAATATCAACAACACTCTGGTGGGAGTACTCCGACAGTTAGCCTCTTTAGTCCAGGTCTCGGAGCGGATATTCGGTGATCTTAACGATGATTGTCGTCAACTCTGCGAACGAACCATAAGTTTGAAGTTCAAAGTCGATCGATGCCAACAAATGGTCGACCAATTGAACGCCAAATCGGTTAAAGTCCGTAAGTATTGCCCAACAAATTCACTTTCCATTGCGAATGGCTTTTGTCAGTTGTCAGCAGCTGTGATATGATCTAGCACCATTAAACCTTTTATTATATTCCTGCGACTTATTTATTATTGAAGTAATTATTTGATGTCTTTCCTTGAAATTGTTCCGAGCTTTTAGTGAAGACAATGCCTACTTATCTCACACACCACTGGTTAGTGTTAATTACCAGGTTCAGTCCAGGTTTGAAGGAGACCACCTTGACTTTTCAGCTCTCTATGCAACAGTAAAGTCAGTTCACTTCATTCTGTGCGACTTTACTTTACTTGCTATCAATGCCTATCATTCCCTTGCAGTCACTGTTCTCTTCATCTCATATATTAATTATTTGTGAATCAGTCGAGGGATCAAACAGTTATGTATTTCTTGTATTAATCTCTTCTGATATTCATCGATAAGATTGCTGTCAAAAGCCTGATATGAAACTAAACATTACATCAAATAATAAGTTTGTTTTGAGAAACAGATTTCTAATCAGTTTTGAATCAATATTTCAAAGAAATTGTGGTTTAGTTTAAAATATAATAAACTAATAGTAATGAACGGGTTTTGGGTCCCAATTAAATACGAATCCGAACCAAGTTTTTCATATCATTCATGAATTGTCAGACAGTTTTGCGATAATACTTGAGTTGAAATATAAAAACAGTTTTATTTCAAATTATAAAATGATTGCTCGAAGAAAAAGATTTCGATTAAAAAATTATTTATTTTTTTCTTGTTTTCCATTTATCCGCAATTTATCTGCACTTTAATAACGGAAGTAATTTCTTTGAAAACTCATCTGAGACTTTTTAGCACTCCATTCTATCCATTCATTATACCAAGAGCATAAGAGCTCGGGTTTAGAGGATATACTCTAATTAATAGTGTAATGAACTCTCGATTTTTTTCTAGTCTCTCCTGATTTTAATAAATTAGTTAATTATTATTATAATAAATTTTTTGAATATTATTTTTTATAAGTGTTACAACTTTTTTGTTTTAGTCATTAATAATTAGATTCGTTTCTTCTTCTTCTTCGGCAGAAACGACTTCTAAGTCAGGATTTAGTCTATCATTAATTTCATTGGAAATTCGTAGGCGTTAGTCAAGAGTTATATATTATTTATGTAAGAGTTCGGGAGAGAGAGAGAGAGAGAGAGAGAGAGAGAGAGAGAGAGAGAGAGAGAGAGAGAGAGAGAGAATTATGGTTTTCTGGTACTCCGGGTTCCTGAGGTTCACAAATCATTTGAATTTAAAGTCAAGAATGAGAATATGGATGCATGACTTAACTGATGTGCATGTTAATCACTAAAATGAAACTTGTTCAACACGCAAATTCCTTGATCATGAACCGGCCTCGGCTTTTTCATTTAGATTAGCTTGTCAATATCAATAGGTATGGAATACCTGTCAGTTTGATGTGAATTCCTCTAATTTATAGCATTTAGAAGAACCAGATTTTCATAAGTTTTATCGTTATATTAATCTTTGAAAAGATGTTTCTCTTAAGAAAATATCATTAATAACGAAATCAATGCGAAAAATGTGTATAAAATTTGAATAAGAGATTAGTGTTAAGAACTTGTAAGAGCATTTTCATTAAGCAAGAGTCACGATAATTATTAGATATTAATTATCTGAAAGTTATTAAAAAACAGTTTTTTTTCATTCCTTTGAAAGATATGTGGATTTGATTTATAATATTTTCGTTTCAATCAAAAGAATATTTAATTTACTTATTTTTCTCGCTTAAGGTCTGAGAAAATTTGGTTATGATTTTAATATAGATTTTATAATTTGTTTAACGATCTTATGTTTGATTTAATGATTTAATGGTATTTGCAATTCAATTGAATTCATATATATCTTGGATTTAATGACCGGATTAGTTGTTTTAAAAAAAAATGCTTGAAGTCATTAAAAGTCACTTAACAGCGAGTTATAGACGAAAGGTGTATTTTTTAGACTACTGTCTAATTGAGGAAATTCCCGAAATTTCTGATCCATTCCTCAATGGAATCGTTTGAAATGGATTTTCAAACAATCGCTTCAAATCTGTTTCTCACAGCTTTTTATATCTGAGAACTATTTTTTTGACAGCAAATCATTGGAAATTAGTTTTGTTGTTGAATTTCCCAGATCATAATTCATTTTCAGCCAATATTATTCGTATTAATTGCTGGGTAAATCATAAGTTAACTTAATATGAGAGGTAATTTTGGTTAATATACTGTTTATTTCCCATTAAAACTCTTTAATCAATTCAATGAGTGCTTCAATTCTTTGAAGTTTGAAAAATGTTTGAATCAAATTATACCCCATTTTTAAGACGTATAATAGGCTTTTCAGAATGAATTCATATCCTGGAGAGTTTGAAAACCAATTACAATAATAATAAATATTTATTTTGTTTGCCTTTCATTTGTTTGACTCAAAGACCAGTTTCCAAATGTATTTGATTTGTGATTAATTTCGACTTTATTTGTGTTTATTCGCGATATTTGTTATGAGAATTAGAATTGAATCGAAAATAATTATATACAACAGAAAGGAGTACATCAGTCAAAACAAATATCCAGTTCCATCATAAAAGATGTTTTTAATCGCTTGATATTATCTAACATTTTCAGCAATATATCAATTTATTGGATTTTCAAATTTCAGGCCAAGTTTTGCAGAGATATCCGATTTATTCAAATATTTATTTCTTTTACAAAAACTTTTATTTCTTTCTCTCCTTTTATGGCATTTTCGGCAAAGACTCAGATCTGCTCCTTATGTATGACTTTTTCCCTTTAATTCAGTTATCGAGGCATTTATTTGAGTGCAATAATATTTTGCACTTATTTTTTGAGACTTTAATGATTATTGAAATCAAAATTTGTTTGATTTGATTATCAGTTCTTTGAATATTGAAAATTGTTTTCATTGAAACTCTTTGACGGGAAATGTGTTTACATTAGAGGAGGTTTCAGTTCAATCATATTCTTGGAAAATATATTCGAGAGATAAACATCTGACGAGTCGTAAGAAATATATTGAAAAATGATATTCAAAATCATTAATGCATTTGAAAGAAAAAACATTTGAATAAAATATCACATCATTTATATCATTAGAAATTTGATTTTCTATTAACTATATTACTGAAGACATTAAGGAAATGGTTAAAAGTGTGAAGAATTGTATTTTTATGTTTCGACTCCATTTGTGTCAAATTTTATTCCTCAACACAAAAAAGAAATCTTTTCGTAATATATTCGTAAATGTGTTTCGTTATTATCGCCTGAAAATTCTGGTTTTCCTCCGAGTCCTGCCGTATGTTAGAAAAGACACAACAGACGAGTTAGACATCCATTTCATTAGTAATTTATATTGGATTAGGAGCTAATGGCACTGTTGTTGTGCACAAATCATTTAAAAGTTCATTTCAGTCTTATTATCTCATCCGTGACTTATTGCCTCTGAAGCCAAAACGGCACACAATATATACCCAAACACTGCATAGCTATGAATAGATTCATAATAAGAGAGTATATTAAACGTTGCATAATATTAGACATAGACTTTCAGATCATAGACTCTCTCTCTCTCTCTCTCTCTCTCTCTCTCTCTCTCTCTCTCTCTCTCTCTCTCTCTTCATTGCTCTCTCGTTACTATCGAATTGAGTTATTTTTTGTGTTTGTCTGCGAGTAATAAATAGATTTTTGGACACAGTTTTATTGGTTTGCATACGAATTGTCTGCTTTCGGCTGATTTGTATCATTTCATTAGTGGTAATAATAAACAGCAGACAATGGGAGCGAACAATACTCGAGTACTAGAAATTGGTTTCCCTTCTGATGGATAGGTTATCCCCGAATTGGCTTTTGAGTGGAGTAATGAACCAAACCTATGATAGAAAAGCATCGGTAAAGACATTATTGTTTTCCAGTAGATTTGTTCCAAGAGTAGAATAGAGTACTCTCGAGTGGTGTCTAAATTAAATCCACTGTAGTTTTGAGTCGAAAACATTTTTGAGCGAAAGCTTAAAATAGAAGTTTTTAATTCATTTTCGTTTTGTTGTGTAGTTTTGTGCAGTTATTGTTGTTTTGTTGGAGTCGTTGAACAGTTGTGGGCCTAAGTGAGGCCTAACCGAGGAAAGTGTGGGCGATATCTATAATGAATGTAAAATTAAATGCTTAAGAATTTGTAGAAAAGTTTTAGACAATTTTATGCATGAACAATATGATGAATAATTTTCAAATTTGTTTCGTTGCATAATTCATTCAATCAATTAGAATATGCCTTCAAATAAAGGCATTTGTCATGAATTTATTGGCGTTGTTTCGGGCAATGCTTTTATCAAAATACTTGCAAATACTTATCTATGCAATTATTTTCTCAATATTTTAAAATTTATGATATTTTTTCTTTTATCATATAATCGCAAAACTTATGAATACCTGTGTTTTCGCATAACTTTTGACATAACGTTAACGTCATTTGAATTGCGAGGAAAAGAAACGTTGAAAACAACGGAAAGAAAATACTTTTTTGAATTATTCTCAATAGAAGTCTGAATCGTGTTTTTGGTTTATCAGATGAATTGAATCATAAGTTTTGTTCAGAAAATTATTATGTATTCAAAAAGGAGAGCACAGCTGTCTGTTTCAACTGTCCATCCATTTATATACAAAACAATTATTATGTGAACTAAACCTAACCTCAAATACAAAATAAATATTAATAGAATCGATGCGAAAATCAGTCAAACATTTTATTGGCAAAAAACAGGGGATTAATGTCAGACTAACGCAGACTTTATTAGTTGGGGTAATAGTAATGTTCATCACATCAAACATATTCTAATTTGGAGGTAATTCTCAATTAAATGGAAACCTATGGACCAACTGAGCAGCTGTTGGGGCCGTCATTACAACCGTAACTAAATTTCTAAATTATTTAACAGACACTCCATAGAAGTGGATATTTTTATTTGTCTAAAAAATGCAATTTTTTCTTCTGGGAAAGTGAGAAACACCCAAATGGTGTGATGGTGTGCGCCATCAAAACTCTGTACGACGAGAGGCTCTCCACTCGTAAAAACATAAAACAGTTCACAAAACAAAATTAGAATTCGTCTGAAATTGGATTTCTCCCCATTAACTCCATCAGACATATGCCTGGGCTTAGAGCCCGCATTAATTTTGAAAATATACGCCTGCAACTAATCCTTTAATCCCTTGCTCTTTGCGAACTCCCAAATTATACAATCTTTGATTGTGTTCTGGTTGTGAGAAGGGTTGAAATGAGCCGACACTAGAACCTGATCCGAATGTTTCATATTTTATATTACTATTGGCTCTAACTTTCATTAAGAATAAAATTTTTTTATTTTTATTCAGCGACCACTTTATATTCCGGTCCATATTTACCGGTGGAGTGGAGTGGAGTAAAATTCATTCAATTGTTTGTCTCTCACATACGTTTCGACAAAACTTTTCAATCAAAAAGATTTAGTTAGAGATATGAGTGAACAGCGATAGTGAACAGTAGTGTAGACCAGAGTTGGCCAACAATTGTCGACATAATAGAGAGGAAATTAATTGAAAATTTTTATAACTATTATTGAGAGGTATGAGCGCAAAACCAGGCCTACGATTTCCATTACAACATAATATTGACTGTCCCTCGAAAAAAATAGTGTAAATTAGAGCAGATTTTGGTGAACACTGTGCTCTTTGTAAATATTAGACAATCTGGAAGTCTATTGAAATTCAATATTCATTTGATTGACTCAATGAATATTTGGGTAAATTTAAAAATTTATTTCTCTATTGTCTATAAATGTGTTTGAAATCTCTTGTGATTGAAGTTTGAAGACAAGACTACTTATGAATTTCACGATATTTTTCAGTTAATAAATGGTTTGAAAACTATTTTCAATTGTTTGCCGATAAAATGGAAACCTTTCCAAAGCCATCAGTCATTCAAATGATAAAGTATTTGAAGGTTTTTCTCGATGATCACTATATCTGAGTCATTGAGAAAGATTAACCCCTCCTCTTATATTGTGCTCAATAGATAATTGTATGGATTGAGTGTTCAAAAGCTCGGAATCTTTTGAGCAGTTTTTTGAGCAAAAAATAATAATTTCAGACTTTTATGTAAAGTTAATCATCCGTTCACTGAAAATAAAATATTTTCCCAATTGTTTAGCGATTTTCCCCAAATATTTATTGAAATATTTTGAGTAAAACATCATTTTATTTGATATCTAAAAGCAGTTCTTGGATTTGAATTTTGACAAATATTTTTCTGGAGATTCGGACAAAAAAATCTAGAATTGAAAAAACCAATAATTGTCTTATTATTCACTGGAATTCCAGTAAAAACCATTCATTTTCTGACAAATGCTGAATATTCTGCGAATAGTGAGAAGAATAGAAAGAATGTGTTTTATGTTCAGACAATTGAAGGACAGAATTGTCTGAATATTAAATGAAACAAAAGCACAGAATTTATTAAATGTTTGGAATATTTTTTTTTTCAGTGAAGGCAACACTTGAGTGAAGAGATGAGAAATGATTTCAAAAGGAGTAATCAAAAGTTTGTGATCAGAGAAAAATTCTTCAATAAAACCAAACTTTTGGGTCTCTTGAGTGAGAAAATTGATTTTCTTATAGAAATAAAATAGAAAATCAAATTATTAAACAGCCGTTCATTTCACGGATACCGAGTGTGAGGAGGAAAACACCGGCAGCTGTGCTCTGCCTTTAGTAACCGGCGTTCTCTGGACTTATAATTATGAGGTACGCCCGCCAGCCATCCATTGAATCCATTGAATGCCAGAATGTCTTTAGTCTAACGAACCCTTAAGATGAAGAGAATATGTTTGGGCTAACACTTGGCCCACAACTGAGTTGACACGTGGCAGTTGTCCCGTTCCCTATGATATTGTGATATCAAATATGAATAGGGGCACAGACACCCGAGCTTTACATATGTCAAATGCTCACTATCCAGCTTAGGGATGGCGTGCGGTCACACAGTATTAAAATCTGCCTCAAAATGATTCAATCGCACCATTCGTTTGACTCAATGCGTGTGAGCTCTGACTTCGCCAAAGCTTTTAAATTAAGGGAATCGCTATTCAGTCGGCGCTATTCATTGGCATAACATTGGAGTGCAAAAAGCGTCGGACACATGGCTCGAGTCACTCAAACTTATATAATGGCTTTGATCCGAACCAACAAAATATGTTATCGTTTTTACGGTTTATATTAATAATCAATCAGTAATTGAGTATAAAGTCTTCTCTTAATGTTCTGGGAATCGATTTTTCTCATTTCAAATGATGACATTTGTTGTAATAAAAAAAGGTTTTTAGATGAAAGACAAGCATTTGTTGCCAATTATAGTCAGTATATAATTGTCATAAAAATTATGTTTTGTTTTTGTCGACTAAGACTGAGTCGGGACTCAATTATGAACTGTTTTCGTTTGTTTGTCAGAAATGTTAATAAATAGAGCATTGAGTAGATGAGAGTCACATCTGTTCTTTGGATGTCTGGCAAAGAACTAAAAGCACTTTTGATTACACAATAATTCTGATGTATATTTTCGCAAAAAGAGAAGAAAAACTGACGTTTCTATTAATTAAGGCATCATTTCTGTGCCAAAACATCATTTCCACCTTATTTTAGTGCATATCCATTATACGTGTTTAAGAGGCCAATTTAGGCAAGCTCATTTTTCGAGAGCACTTGACCGTCTAATGTGATCCCAATTTGAATGCAAACAATGATGTCCTGGATATTCAAATCCAAACCTATTCTTATTTTTATAGTCATTTTGTGTTTATTTTTATATTTTGCTGAATAGTAATGATATTTGAAAAGAGATTCTCGTTTTGAATTGCATTCCGTTTAAAAACAAGTGAATAATGAAAAGCAATAAAAATGCTTTTTCATGATTTTGGGGATTATTTTGTGATTTTAGCCCAAATTCTCAAATAAAGTGATTCAACGTTTTGTTAGCTTTAGTTATGATTTAGTGAATTAAGTGATTATATATTCGTTTGCACTAAATTTCTTAGTCTTGCATATAATTATCAATTATACAATTTGTTATGCTAATTGTTCATTGACCATGCTAAATGAGTTGAAGCACCTTTAAGAAAAGAATTTAATTAAATAAGTGTTCTGGCTCAAATATTTGACGACATATGTGAAACTCGATTCGGAAACTTATTATTTTTGGTATTTTTGTTGAGAGGATGAGAGTCTCCCTAAAAGTCTTGGCTCTGAGTTCTCATAATTACAAGTATTTGCATACAAAGGAGTCAACTCTCCAGAGGAAGGATGAGTTCCCAATGTTCCGGAAATGGCAGTAAATGCACTTCTTTTTTGCTAATGGATTCGTTTCTCTCCAAACCTTTTGTTAAACTAATCGACAAATCGAGTGAAACACTGGTTTTATACCACAAATAGCTGTCAAATGGCATATATTGTCCATATTTTTGCTGACGATATGTTTGTGTAGTAATTAGATAATTATTATATCGTTTAAACCTTTATAAACCTTTATAAACCTTTATTCCCATTTAGCCCTTATTACGGGTCATTTAAATAGAATTTTAGCCATTTATTAGGTCTAATTTTACACGATTATATCAAACATTACCTTTTTTCCTAAGCCATGTCTTATCAAACGTTTGAATTTTTTATTTAATGATCCATTTGTTTGGCGTTTAATGTATTTGATGTTTGACTTAATGGCTGTTTACTGACTCTATGCGGATATTAACGAAAATGGACTTCAAATCAGACCGTATTACAAACCAACACCAGATTCTGACCTCAGATTTGCCTCAATTTCAGAACACATACCTATTTAATGACAATCAAATTTGAAGGAAATTTTCTCAACAAATCTAATTTAACTTTTTTTTTGTAAATACTTCTCTACTCAATGGTTGTGCGAAAAAAAATGTTTTTCTGTTTCAAATCTATTATGTCTTTTGAGATATTTTTTTAGATACGTTTTCGATAGAAAACCTAATTTTTCTATTATTCTAATACTAACCTATTTTTTCATTTAATTGTATTTAAACTTTTCATTCAATTAAACTTTTCTATGGAATTGAAAACAAGAACTGTTTGTTCTGTCTTTGGTTTGACTGATGAGAGAAATTAAACGATAATAAGAAACGACGAGAAACAAGTCAGTGATAGTACCGATGGTTAGACCTATTTGTCAAGAAAACAGAACTCGAAAATAAAAGTGCTTTTGTTGTTATGGCACTGAAATACCACTACTTATGATTCAATGCTATTTTTGAGCCTTTGGTTTGAAAAAGAAAATAATGACTTCAAAGAAAAATTATTAATAATTGCTTTCATTGCTGTCTATGAATGTGAAGACAAAGTCCACAGAATTTGGCTCTCAATAGGAGACAGTGTTTCGAAAGGCTATGTAATAGTTGGCTATTACTTTGAATTTCCTCTCTCTGTTCACTCATCCCTTTCCAGAGACAAGAATTTTAAATCAAAATGTTTTCCAAAGAAATTGTTTTAATGGTTAGCATTGAGTGACTTTAATGTACGAATTGAAGTATAGATAAGAAACCAGAGATATACGGATAGACTTATTTATGCATAGATTGCATAGAGTTGTCTACAAAGAGATTGGAAGCCCTCACAGAATACTTATTTAAGAAAGTATTCGAGTTTTTGTCATTCCTTTAGCCAAATGAGTGCCATTTTCTATGCATTTTCTTCTCCCTCTGCGGCTATTTCTCTGTAAACCGGTTTTGGTTTCGACTTTCATTCTCTCGCTTTTCATACCTTTGGTATGAACTCTGTTTTGTTATGAAATGTTTAATGCCTTTGGTTTGGCCAATGGTTACCAACTATTTATTTGAAAACTCTGTTCCCTTTGTATAGCCCTATGGGGTGATGAAAATGATCTGTTCATAAGCCCAGGAATTTTCAAAGGAATTTTCTTTTCGTCGAAATCCTTGTTTTTTGTGAACAAATCAAAGTATAAATTTCAAAGTCTATTGCATTATATGAGTCAATCAAATGACTCTTTTTTAGGCTTCTATTCGTTGAACCGAAATATTATATCATTTGATTTGCGTTTTTGATTCCTAATGAAGTTGTAATTTGAGTTCATTTAACTTTTATATTGAATTTATATTGAAAAATATTATTTTATTTGAATTAATGATCCATGCTCAAAGTTGAGTTGTATTTTTATCCGGATAATTCGAATAAAACAAAATTTAGCTGAAAGTTTGCCGTAAGTTACAACTAGGTTGAAAATTTCGAGCCAACGTATACCTTAGGAATTCTGAGTAAATTTGATTTTGTTGTTTCATATTTCAGTTGTGAGTGCTCCCCCTTAAGTCAACCCCCAGAAAGAGGAACTCCCTTCAGAAAACAAATTCTCAACGTTTAGCTGATTTGCCGTAATGTGAAAAAACTATGGAAATAGTAAACTTGTTAAAAAGTACACCTGTGCTAAAGTAAACATATTGGGAGTGGGGTTTCCAAACAAACTGTGCAAAAGCCAACTGTTCTGCGATATAAATATTAGAGAATCGGATTCAGAGATGATTTTGGATTAATTTTGAATTTATTTGTTTGACTCATAGCTGTGGGAAATCTGAATGCATTCATACAAATAGAAAAACACTTCAAATCGGGTCAGGAATTGTCTAATAACTTGTTTCGGTTGGACAGTCGTCCGCAATGTGTTAAAGACGCTTATCATTCGGCTGGTCTGACGCCTCTTCACATAATCCGATCAATTGACTCGTACAGAGACGACGGCCAATGCGGTTCAAAACTCTTTATATGTCAACCCGTTTTCGCCAATTCAAGAAAGAAAGTAAACTTCGATATCGAGACCAGACGGGTATGTAATCTCTTGGATTAATTCTGTGACACAAGTCTTTTGCTGACAAACATTATGTTCACATCTTCTCAATAGAGATAAAGTAGTTTTTCGCTCAGAAATCAAAATAAATTATGTTTTTTGCCTCTAATATAAAGTTATGGTTTAGAGTGGAGTCGACTGAAAGACTTGATATTGCGTTACATATAATTGTTCTTATGCTATGATTATTAACAAGTTTCTTATGTATGAATATTTCTCTCTCTCCTCTCGATTGATCATTGGTTCACGTCTTGTGCACCTTCTCTCCACCACTACTACACTGTTGTGTCTATTGACTGGTGCTGTTGATAGCCTGCAAGTCTGGTTTTGGCTCATGAGTTACCTCGGAATGTGCTCATAGAGAGGGCTAAGACACCACTGTGTGAGAGCCATCACGTTATCATAAACAAAGGACTGCTCCAACAAAAACAAGAACAAGAGGGCCAACTGGTCCACTACTCGTCCATCAGTATCTTTAATGACGATAATCTCGACGGAAGTCAATCTCTTAATGGAAAC
The DNA here is from genome assembly GCA_034698165.1 of Punctoribates punctum. Lineage (NCBI taxonomy): Eukaryota > Metazoa > Arthropoda > Arachnida > Sarcoptiformes > Punctoribatidae > Punctoribates > Punctoribates punctum. The sequence goes on from JAQGBD010000066.1 coordinate 24,546, forward strand.
AATGATTCGGATTCACAGCAGAACCCATTGTATGGACTCATTTCACCAGAAGAGCGAACACGAGTTATCTCTGAGGAGTATCCCTCGAAATATGTCCCAATCGATGTCACTGGCACTGCATTCAACAGGATGTCTCATCTAAGGAGGAGTCTGATCCACGTAAGTATTATTTACTAACTTTTCCTCTAATCTCTTCCACAAACTTAAGGCGAGAATAAATTTATTGATGTTTTCGTTTTCTACTCAACTCTTATTTGCATTGATTTCAAAAATATTGAATATATTTCCAAATGACTTGAATTTAATGAAAATTTATTCTCGTTTTGAGTAATATTCGCTATCGTCTGGTATTTTTCAATTTCATCCAATGGTTGAATGTCCTCTCATTTCAATAAAATTCAAATTTCAAGAAAACATTTGAATCGATCAGAATTTCTAATACTTTTTCCTTTGGTTTTCAGACCGATTTTCTAATAAAACGTAAGAAATCGACGGCCAGTAAAAGCAAACACAGCTCTTCCCGAGTGAAGAGGCGGAACACTATCTGCCAGAGTGCTAATGAGGTGACAAATGGCGGCAAAGGCCGGGTCCGAAGGCGAAGCGCCTCTTCCATTGATTTTGTGAACAACTCGTGTCAGACAGAGTTGGATGAGAACGACATTTATTCTTCTGGACGTATCGTTGACGTAAAGAAATGCAAAAACAAGTCATTTGGTGACTACAATAACAACAATCAGAACAATGGAAACAATTCTTGTGATAAATCAAATACAATGCGAGAAAACAAAATCAAACTGAAAGCAGAAGTACATCATTACGAGAGCCGATCCTTAGATAATTTGATTGACTCCGCAGCCAGTCATCAGCGAAGAAATCAGTCCATTGACTCCGATATGCCTGAACTGAGTGACAAAATTGTCGACCAAACCAATGGACAGACTAATGATGTTTCAGATAAAAGTAATCAGATCTCAAACTTGACTTCAGTCAAAATGAGAGACAGTTTGACAGCTAAAGGTGTGGGCAGTGACTGCAGGTCTTCGAGTGGCAACTGGAGTGCCAGCAGTTCCACTCACGCCTCTGAATCCGTTGATTCCGATCATCAGATTCTGTGTAATAGCCATTCACTGAAACCTGGTTTACGGCACTCCCTGTCCAACAGTTCGTTAGGAAAGGATTCAGTCATTTCCGACACGAATACAACGCAAACACAAACAGAATCAGAGGGCAGAGCGTCGGCCCCTTTGAACAGTCAGTTATCAGAGAACGCAAACAAAGGACTGGAATCTGGAGATAAATGCAATCCAAACAAAGTTGTTATCAGAGCCAACGCTACAGAGACCCCAACCAAAGTCCAGTACGCAAACAGAGACTCCGAGTCGTGGCTCCAGTATTATGACTCCTCCGATACGGTGACGCCTACTCCTACCGAATCCGAATGTGGCGGACAAACAACGCGACCGCAAACCATCACTTCTTGCTCTGGCAGTAGTCGAAGATCTAGTTTTTCAGCGCATGGAAAACATGGGTTAGCAGACGATGAGGTCGAGTCCGTCTATTCGGTAGACAACGACGGTTATTACACATCAATGCACACCGATTCAGGACTCTTCAGATTACCGGTCAAACTGATGATTACTCCGAACAGTAGTTTCCGAGTGAAAGGAAAGCGGGACTCAATCGCATCGAATTGCACTGTCGGTGATATCAGTATTAATAGCATTTTGAGCAAAACAGAGACCGAGTCCTCGACCACCACTCTGACCAATAACAGCAGTATGAGCAGCAGTGGACGGCCCAGAATGCCACCGCCCCCTCCCCCGCCTCGAGTGTCGAGTATGCTTCGCAGTCTTCGACACTCAATTATCTCGAATAAGACCAACGATAGTATTAGTGAAAACGAGACGACCAATACGAGCACCTCTTCCCGATCTCATTCTCCTTCTCCGGCGACTATCACTTCAGACTCAGATCACAGCGACTTTGCGTCACAACGGAAGACATTCAAAGCCAAGACTGTTATAGACTCGAGTCGTTATCCCTCGTTATGTGCCATCACTTCCACAGAAAACAGTGACGACTGTCGGAGTAATAGCTCTGACAGCGGCTCAAATCGGATGACACCCACCAGAAGAATGTTGAAATCCCGGTCCGGTTCTTATATTGGGTTCAGAATCAAAGATATATTCGGTTTCGGTGATCGAATAAAAGAGGAGAGGAGTTCCCCGATTACAGTGCCGTCGAACGGTCCACATATCGCTACTATAAGAAGGCCACAGAGTCCGCTCCGATTTAATATGTATAACGGCGGGGAAAGTGGCCATCGGGTCAAACGTTTCATAGATAAGTTCAATGCGGGCGCACAGACCAATACATATCAGACCCCGAATATAGTCCGGGCGAATGCCATCTCTTCGTTTGCCAACGATTCCAATGAGTGTTCAGACAATGAAACTAAAAGTACTTCCAATTCGTACACCTCTTTAGCCATAAAGACAGCCATAAGTGAGGAGACATCAGATCTGAAAACTGATGTCTCGGACTCTGATAGACAGATCGCTTCCAGACCAGTGCCTAATCCACGACAAAGACTTTGTGGTTTGAATTCTAGAAAAGTGCCTCAAAATAGCGTTCACCCGACCCCCAGACAGGTCTCTATTCCTGTTCCCAAAACATTAGATAGAATACCCTCTAAACCCCCGAACCCGTCGCCAACACAGCCTTCACTGATATCACAAACCTTAGTAAACCGTCCGACAACCCCATCAAGTATTGGTCAGACTCGCTCAGGGAGATCCGGTGCCAGGGTAACATTGGATGCCGACGGCTCTGTTATTTATGCCTCGAATTCTTTGGGCCGCCGACGAGACGGACATCCAATGAATTATGTAAATCCGGTGAAGAAGACTCCCCTAAAAGAAGAAGACGATCAAAGAAGTGCAACCCTACCCAAGGCCACAAAGGCCAGGGTCTCTAGTCCTATGGCGCCGACGTCAAAATCAGGTTTGAAATTCTTCAATAAATTCTTAGATTACCATAACTTTTATGAAACTAATTATTACGCGAAGTCTTTTTCACATCTATTTTAAGGGTTGTCTCTCTTTTTGATGAAAAAAGTCTTAATATATTTATAGAGTTTTTTTATCCGGTTATTTACGAGTCATTTGTTATTTTATGCTCTAGTCTTAGGCATTACCACTGATTGCTTATTAGAGTTTATAATAGCCCTTGATAGCTGTTAATCTATCTTGCTCATCTCTCATCTTATTGTTTTGTTTGGTTCGGAGGCAAACGGTTTGACATACATTTCGGTTATTATTAATTTGAATATTAAACACATTATTTCGGAAACAAATTAATTATTTTCATACAATTATTGGTCCATTAATTATATTTTCCTATTTTTGAGGTATATTTTTGGGTTATCTTTGTTTGGAATATGTTTTTCAGAGAAATTTGTTAAACCATTTGTCTAATTGAAAATCGAGTTTTCGGTTTTTACCCAGTTATTGTGATTTAACACAATAGAAGATAAAATTCCTCTTGGTCTCTCTCTCTCTCTCTCTCTCTCTCTCTCTCTCTCTCTCTCTCTCGCAAAGTGTTTCAGATATTGAATTATTAATAGCGTTATGAGATCTGAAGATATGATATTGAAATAAATTGTTGAAAAATGGATCAAATAATATGATAAACCCCTTCATTGTGTCCATAGAATAAATTCTGAGCCAAAATAAATGTGTATTTCATAAGGCGTTCCCCAACTGAGGAAAGAATTTTTGAAAAAAAAACTCATTCATTGTATGCAAACATTTGTGAACTGATTTGAAAAATTCAGATCCGTTTAAAATATTTATTTTTTGAGCCTATTTTCTGTTATATTCTCTGTAAAAACATTTTGGATAAAATTTTTCGTTCATTGAATGTCTGAATCCGAATGAAACGATTCCCGCTTTTCTGACCCTCTTTTCCCCAATAATAGAGACTTAAAAATCAATTTAAAAGTTTATAATTAATTGAATTGCAAGTAAGGTATGAATAAATGACTTTATGAAAGGTTAATTCATTTTTCTAATTCTCTCTGCTTATTGTCTGACACTCTTTGCGTAGAAGAAAATAATTGATTTTCATTAATCCTATTATAAAGTTTGAAATATTTATAATTTCATATTTCTATTTATAAACCAATACTCTATTATTAGAACTGTTGTATAAACTGAAGAGAAGTGCGTTCTGAGAGGGTTTCCACATATTTGTCGATTCATTTCTGATTAGAATTTGTTGAATGACTCGGAATAAAAAACTTTATTTAACTTTTTGCGTGTAATTCAATATTTGAGACACGGGTTGAATGGCATTCAATTCGCCGACAATAAGAATCTGAGAGTTATTTATCACAAAATTTATTGTTTTCTTGATATTTGGATTTGGTTTTTGTGTTTTACTTATTCTGAGTTCATTTTCAGGCGCTTTGGTTCACATTCAGGCGAACGGCAATATTGAGTGCATCGATGCAAACAATGATAAGAATATGTCATCGAATCAAATGAAAGAACAACCATCTAATGGATTATCTTCGAGCAAATCCAATGGTCAGAACAATAGGCTCATGACCTCAATGGCTGGTAATAGTGATCCGGCAGAGAGTGCCAGTTCCAGAGGTATCACTACAACGAGTACCACACCTGTCAGTAGTAGATGTGTTACACCTGTTATTAAACAACAACAGCATCAGAACCGGAGACCGACAACACCTGCGATGAACAGCGCTCTCATTAGACACAGTTATGAGAAAACTCCTAATAAAGCACTCGAATTGTCGGCCAAAATGTCGTCGGAAAAGAAGACATCGATGGCAGCAATGATGGCCTCCAGTGATAATAAGCGACTCATTGAATCAGATCTCAATAACTTTGTGCCCAACTCGACGTCCAGTCCTAAGAAACCACAAAATCCGAGTCAAAAGGCTTCCGAATCTCAATCATTAGCTCCGAAAGAATCAAAATCTGAATTCAATGATAAATCAGAAACCGATTCCTCAACTCTTCGAAGAGGAAGACTCACAACAGAAGACCTGTTGATTATTATACATAACTCGAAGAAAAAGCACAACATTAAGACTGAGCCGGAGATCATAATAGCAAACAGTCCGCCGTCGAGTCGTTCGCATTCATCCACCAGTAGTTCAAACTCTCCGCCAAACCCTTCTTCAATGAATGCAGTGCCACACTCACCGGCGAGTCCTCCCATCACTCCTAGTCGTACACCTCAACAGACACCAGACCGGCGCAGTTGGAGCGGAAATGAGGCGCCAACAGCCGTTGTGACCACACCCGGCAGTCGAAGAAGTCTAGCCTCTGACCGTTTGGGTCCAAACAAACCGACGACAATGAATGACTTCAAACGGCTCTTATCCCAGACCCGGTCCAACACTTATAATAACGAAAGGCTGTCCGCGGCTGAGATACTTCGGGCCAATTCCAAGCGCCCGCTCACACCTGTTATTAAATGCATTACAAGTTTCGTCGGTGGCGGCAGTAAAACCAGTACATCACGAGTAGCGCCGTCACCAACACCAACACCTACGCCAATGAAGCAATCAGTGAGGGCTTCTCCGTCCCCATCGCCAGCACCGCCTCCGCAGATAATTAACGGCGCAATCAATGCTAATACACCAAACTTAATAAAACCGCGTATAATAAATGGCCGCTCCCTTAGACACCCACCAAACTATCGAGTGGACAATATCTGTCAGCCCATATTAGAGGACAGTTCGGAAGAGACGGACGACAAGAAATGTGCGAATCTTATAAATAACTCCCAAATGATTAACAAAATTACTAATAATAACAAATATTTTAGCCAAAAGTTTATTAACAAAACTCCTGTTATTAATAATTATAAGAAAGCGGTGACTAATCCTCAGAGCACCAGTACTTGGGTCTGAATTAGCCTTTCCTCTAATTTCCAATCAATTTGTGTTCATTTATAAGCCACTGATTTATTCGTTTCCTAATCTAATCTCCAAATCTACCGATAATTCAGATTTTATTGAAAAAAGTTTTGATTGATTTTGAAAAGCAAAACATGTTTTGAGAGTCAGGACTGAGATTATGATGCGTTCAGTTCATCATTAAATCTATAGTCGAAAAACAAAAACTGATTTTTTGCTTAAAATTTAATTTATTACTAAAAACGAGTGAATAAGAGAACAATTTTAGTATATTATATCATTTGGTTATTATAGGGTTTAAGACTGTTTTCCAGAAAAGAGATCAGAAATGTTATGATTTATATAAAGACTTTGCTTTTTATATGACTTAACATTGCGTTTGAGTACAACATATCTCCCCATTAATAACCATTTTATGTAATCTCTTATAACATCTTTTAAATCAAGAATTTTTTTTACACTAATTTTTATTGACTTTTTCGGACTGAAAATTGAATTTTTTTCTCATCTATTTATCTATTTATCGATTGAAAAACTAATTAAATACCTTTCTTAGTACTGAACTCTGATTTTCTTCGTTTTTTCCTCAATTTTAAACCTGGAACTCTTCGTTTCGTCTCTGAAATCATGTTTTATAAACATTTTTTGTGTAATATTTTCCTATATTTATGTGAATAAAAAATAAGTTTTGAATTTAAATAATAAACAAATTATTTTGAATGAAGAAAAACAATTGAATTAATTCCTAATTACTCTGATTTTCTCAATTGATTCAAATTATTTGGGTTTTGGGTTAAAATATTTCATTTGAATCCATCATTAGAGGTAAGGGTTAAGGTCTTCACCAAAAGTTGAAGACTTTTTTTTGACATTTCTTTAACCACTGAGTGATTAAAAACTGAATTTAAAACTTGAATTAAAAATAAATTCCGTGTTTTGTATAACTATTTAATAAATACATTGATTGGATTCTCATGGGGTTGGAGTGAACTGAGTGTTAGTCAATTGAATCTTCACGAAAGAGGACAGGAATGTGCGGACGGCCACTGAGTTAGGCACCGGTTAAGTTCAAATTAGGAACGGGTTCTCACAATGAATGCTATCTTTAATCTTAATTAATAAGTGAAAAACGGAAACAAATTCATGCTTTGGATTGAGATATCATTTAAAATAAATTATAGATTCACTGAATGTTTATTTCGTTAAAGAATTTCAAATTCAGACTATTAATGACCAAGGATGTATGGCCCAAATACACCCTACCTTTTGGTTGAGAAGCCCACCAGAAAATTGATCGGAAAAAGTACCTTTTTTGTCCTTAAACCTTTATTCTAGCTGGATATTTTCATCAACATTTCATCTATGGAAATGCTATGTGAGTTAATCGCCCTCTAAGACCCTCTATACCCCCTGAGAAAACTTTTCAAGAGGTTGCCCTGAGGTCAGATACCTTGGTTATTATTATTTGATACTCTTTTCAAACGGTCTGTTATTAAATGCTAAACATTTGACTTCACATCAATACCTCTCTCCTTACAGTTTATCTCAAATTAATGTCTTTTTATTATTGTAATCACTTTAATATATTTCAATAGCACTCACCTTATGTTACATAATGTGAAGAATTCGTTAATTTCAGAGTCAATGCCATTGAAATCGTTTTCAAATAATTCAAAACACGAACAAAAATAATTGGAATTTCAAATCAAAAAACAAAAACAAAAATATTGTTTTAAACATCTGTTTGTGTCAATTATTTTATTGAATTTCATTATTTTCGCCTCAATTTGATGACTTGTAAAAGACCATGCACAGTTTAAACTGTATTTATAACATTCCAAATGGAAATTTGGTAAAAGAACTAACAGTTCTTGAAAAAAGTATACTGTTGATTCAATCACTTAGGAGCAGTAATGACCAAGGTATTCAACTTTGGGGAAATCCCAAAAAATCTAATAGGAGTGGCCAGGAGGGGGTGTCGCACCATGCTAGGATATCAGCAAACCTGGTTCCTAGAAATGGTGTTTTTAAAAATTCAATGAGCAAGCAATAAAAGAATAAAGGCAATTTTCCCGATCAAATTTGAAGGGGACGTACCGAAGAGCCAAAACTTATTTTGAAATATCCCCTTGGACATTACTGCTTAGAAGTTGGGTTATATTACAGAAAGCGCACAACTGTTTGATAATCTGGCAAATTGACAGATATTCTGTTCCCAATACACAAGAATTTGCTAAATTCAGAATATATTAATGTCAAGGTCGTATATTCACATTCTTAGATTAATAGATGAGGAAATTAGCTTGCCACTAAGTAGAAGCGATGATCATTTTCTGGCCAATCGGCAAACTGTTCCGCAGTGATTGCAATACTGATTGGAGCGACCGTTGGGTTCTGTGTTTTGTTGGGATCTTTTGAGCGCATCGTAATTGCGGTTCAAAAATGAGACCCTATTCTGAAGAATAGTCATCTCATAGTTCTTCTCTTTGATGATCAGTTCCATTAAGTAATTGTCTGTCAATGTATTGAATCTTTTCATCTCTTCGATTGACTTTCGCATAAAATGTTTGATATTTTTCTCGATAAAAGTATTCAAGGCTTTGATCAAGTTATCCAAGTTATAAAAGTTGGCAAAACTGTAGAACTCAATCATGTGTTCAATGTTTTCGTTGCTTATCATACGAATCAACTCCTGTTCGATGCAATCCATGAGTCTCTTCAGTTCGTATTTGTGGCCCAATTTGAACACTTCTATGGCTATTGAATAATCGTTTTTGTCGTCGAATATCAATTGATCGCAATATAGAAATCTAATCATTGTTTTGAAGGCTTCGAAGTTTGTTTCTTTGACCTCCACTTCGTTATCCTTGGCTTCCCTGAACTCACCCGAAAACATTGCCTCAAATACTTTGCTCTTAAGACTCAAAAGCACTTTAATCACAGGAATTCTGTTTCCGTCGACAATAAAAGTAAAATCACTTTTCGTTTCGTTCATAAAATAATTCAATTCTTGGCATTCGGTGTCGTTTTGCTGAGCCTTCAAATCAAAATTAATTTTATTTAAATAATTTTAAATGATCAAGCTCAATAGTTTTGGGGAATATTTACCATTTTTAGTAGACTAATATCCATAAGTATTTTTCTCCGATCAGATGTTTATTTAAATATTAACTTTAATGAAGAGATATATGATTTCACTCAATGATTAACACATTTTAATTATAACTTAGTTTTAATTCAATTAATGATTACATTAATGTTTGACTAAACAGTTAAGTAAAGAACTGTTTGAATGGTAAGTGCCGTCACTTCTCATCACTTCTTAATTGGGAATATTTTTAGAAAAATGTGACAAATGTTTTGAAAATTTGTGTCAGAATTCTGGTTCAGATCCCAACCCATCCCAGGATTCTGCGGAAGAGAGCTCTCCTTCAATACTAAACCATAAAAATGTTTAAATGTTTTTCTTTTCAGTGAATTTTCACATCTATTTTGATAATTAGTTTTAAACGTTTTGGTCCATTATTTTCCAGATATTCGCTTAATTTCAACTTATTTTCAACGAATTAATTAATACTAAAGAAAATTCAATCAGAAATATGATGAAGTGTTGGCATTAGTAATCATTCTAGATCATTTCGCCAGCCAATAATCCCGCAACCAATACGCCGCCCGGCTTTCACGTGTCCCCCACGACCCAGATCATCGACATTCTCGTGAACCTGGTCAATCAAATGAATATTAATCAATGAAATTTAGAAATTTAAAGAGATTACAATTATGGTGTGACCAATGATGTTGTTTTTGCCGTCTCGAAGGGTTAGAAACTTGTCCTGGATATCAATTTTTGCGACTCCACTCTCGTCGGCAAAGACATTACCCAGATCTCCGACGTGACGAATAGAATCGAAGGGAGAGCCGTGTTTTGTTTTGTGAGGATTGTAGTGATCGCCTGAACTGTCACAGGAACGGCTCAAATCACCGTAATCGTGGACATGGAAGGCATGTAAACCATTGGTGAGTCCATCAATACTTCCGGTGACGTGAACTTTATCGGACTGTAATCCAAATTCAAATCAGAGATTAATTCGTATGACTTCTCTGTTTTCATTGAAACAAACCTTTTGCTCGAAATAAAGGATTCCCTTCGCTTTTCCTCGGAGTACAGCGATTGCCTTCAATGGCTTATCTCCGGAAACAGTCAAAGGCTTTTCCTCTGAAACAGACTCCCGATTATCAGAAACAGTCTCCCGATTACGAGAAACAGTCTCCTGATTATCATTAGGTTGTGTCCGTTCTGTTAATAGTTGAGGGGTAACTGGTGTACTCGACTCTTGCTCTGGGTTTACATTATCTTGACCATTTTCATTTTCCACCTCTAGATTATTTACCTGTTGGCGGTTATTGCCGGCACCACCCCGAACTCCTTTTCGACTGTAATCAGGATAAGAGAGTTGGTTATTATAAGTCGGTGGACGCCGTTGGTATGGCGGTCTATATCCGTCATTACTGAAGGTCTGTCCGTTTATGTGTTGGGAGTGATAGTAGCGATGACTTAGACTAAGAGCCAAAGAACTCAATAAAATCAAAGTCGAGAACAAATACATTTCGATTTGACTCAAGTTTTAAACTTCTCCTCGAAAACTGTTGGATAAAGTGATGATTTTTTTTGAAAGTTCAATAAGTATCCTGCAAAAGGCAAAAGCAACGCTTTGACGACAGGAAGGCAAAGAGTGGGCCTATCCTCAGAACGAGCAAGTTCGTTGAATCATGAAATCAGTTCGTGGAAGCACAGAATAATGACAGGAACTCATCCGATAAACGCAATATTTTATATAACATTATTAAGTAATAATTTTTTTAAACGATTTGCTACTCTTTCACAACTATTAAGGGTTGGAATGAGCCGTGAATATGACGAATAGAAATTAGCAAGATGCTAATAGAATTAGTTACACTCAATAGTTGTGGAAAATATTCAGTTTTTATTCATTTAATTTAAATTAATGAATGATTTAACAAATTATTAGAATTCAAGTCTTTATTAACTGATATAAACCCAAAATAACACAGAATGAGAGCAAAAGGGTTCCGACGGCTATCACTATATTAGAAATGAATCGTTTTGTCATTTGATTGACTTTATTCTTGAGACTCATTTCGATGAATGCGTTTGTAATCCACTGTCCGTCCAAATAAACGCAAGGAATCACATTAAAGACCGCCAACGCTAACGAAAACGATATAATGTATCTGAAAATTCAAATCACAATTAACTCTGAGTTTATAAATTGGTTCCATTGTCTCAATGAGTGGACAAAGACCAATAATATAGTCATTAGAGTGTCTAAAAGTAATAAAATTATACTTCAAAAGTGTTTCGTAGTAATGGATGGCCAGTAATGGCAAAGAAGTCAACTTTGGTTTGTATTTGACTAAAACTATCGATTGATAGAGTTCTGAAGGCGATCCCCAGAACAGAACAATTGGCTTTCCCTGGCGTTTGATCCGAATCAGTTTCGTACTGTTGTGTTCGGAAACAGGTCTGACACAAGAGTTCTTCGTTCCTCTGTTTGGACAGTCATTGGATGTATTGCACGTTTGGCCACTACTGGTGTCCAGCAATTGTCGCACCGGTAGACACATCCACTTCTGAATTGCAGTCTCTTTCGTGAAACACAAACTTTTCTCATTGTTTTGATCACAACATTGTCTTAAACTTTGGCCAAAAGTGGCCTCTTTTGAGAGAAACTCTTCGCTCACACAATAGCCGTCTCTCGGATTGTTTGAAATCGATAGCAAACAGTACTTCCAATTGGAAATGTCTGTAACCCTACAGTCGTCGATACCGACGATAAGGTCTGTCGCTCGCAAACCATTAGGACCGGCGGCGCCCGAAAACTATTGGTTCAAGTATTCAAGTAAGGCTCAGGGCTTGAAAAGTGGTTAAGGCATAGAATAATAGGTGATTGAGTACTATATTAATAGTGATTACCGGTTCGATGTGCGCCACAACCACTCCTTCCGGTTGTGAATAGAGTGGACTCAAAATTATTGGATTAATTAAAAGGAGAAGAATTGTGAACAATGCCAGAGATATGTTGTGCCAAACGCCGGCAGTAAATATCTTCAATTGGTTCCAAACGTTGAGGTTTAAGACCTGTTCAGTGGATAAGTCGACGAAAGCGCCCGGAATTATGATGAATATGAAGAGACCGAAACTGTGGAGACGAACCCCTTCTCTGTCCCAAAATAAGACAAAAGTTTACCTCAAATGAAATTAAGCTGAAAAAAAGGACACAAAACCATTTGGGAGAGAGAGTGGACAGACCTGAGAGCGGCCAATGCGTGACCCGTTTCGTGATATATACTGCAAATGGCCAGAGATATGAAATAGTAGACAAAGTCAGACATCGGAAGATTAATGCCTGGAATCTATTTGAGGAACAATTGGTTTCAGTTGTTCTATAGTTTAAGATTGTGTCGGAGTATAAGTGATTTACCACTGGATATAAGGCCTGTGTTTTGAGAGTACTTCCATTGGAAGTATTGTTATTGTTAACCAGAAGACCATAAATTGTGGTAATTATCAAATAAATCGACGGAATCACCGCCAGAAGAGTGACAGTTGTTCCGAAAGCAAACCATTTGTTGATTATCTTTGGCCTCCAATTACTTAATATATAGAAAATTCGGTTAAATGTTTGGGTATTGAATAGGATTTGAATCGGTTTTATGGTCACTCCCAACGTCTGAAGAAGTTGTGAGAACTCGTAGGCGAACAACGACTTCAGGACCACATTCAACACATTTATCACTAACCAAATCACTGCTATTATGATAACAATATTGTAACTCATTATTCAAACTCTAAATTCATCGTTAATTTTGATTGACTTTTGATTTTTAGCCTAATTTACGACAAAATTAAAGTTTTTTTTATTTGATTTAAGTTTTGTTTGTTTTCGGTTTCAAAACACATGAGTTAATAGCGAAGAGCTCTTCACAAACACCGTTACCTATGGTTTGAAAAGTTTGAGCCGAAAGTTGTGTCCAACAGATGTCAGACCTGTTTGTCACGAGAAGTGTTTCCTTTTCCTCCAAACCATTGCTGACAACATTTGTTGTGATTTAACAAAACGTGAGTTTATTTCGGTTTAAATATCACTTAATTGGGTATCTGGTCATTAATTCTGATCATTTGTCTGCAGATAACAGAAATGGTTCAAAGGTTGACATACAGAAGACGTTTGTCTTATAACACACAATCAAATCGGCGAAGAATGTGAGTCACGCTTCCAGTCCTCCCTTAAGACATTTTTAATGACAATTGTTTCAGTTCTAAGACACCGGGCGGTCGACTCGTCTATTTGTATCCGAAGAAGCATGGTAGTGTTGCCAAGTGTGGTGACTGCAAACTCAAGCTCAGAGGGGTATGTCCTCCGCTCTCACCTCTATTTCCATAGACTTGTCTTCAATTGGCTTTTCTTTTGTGTTACAGTTAGTGTACGCCCGACCTCGAGAGTTGTCGGCGCTCTCCAAACGCCATAAGACAGTGACCCGAGCATATGGTGGCTCCCGATGTGCTAAATGTGTCCGAAGCCGGTATGTAGTGGACAGTCGTTTGGCCGATACTTATATTTGATTTGTTTAGTATTGTTCGGGCGTTCCTTATCGAAGAGGAGAGGATTGTGGCGAAGGTACTGAAGGCACAACAGGCGACAGCACCGGCCGCTACCAAATGATAGAATTTAATGTAATTTTTGCGATCCATTGATAATAAAAAATCGATTTTTCCCAAAAAGGGTTTACTTTTGAACTAAATTTATGTCAAATAGTGTTTGGATTTTAATCTTAGTCAGTGTTCGCCAAATTTGAGCTCAGGCTATACCACTCCTACCTTCAAAATCGGAGACAATTGACTGACTCGCTGTCAGTGAGCCCTGTCTTCCATACAACTCTTTGATAACTTATGAAACTCTTCGCCTGTTCTTTAAATCAATTGAAACATAGACTAAATATTCGGTAATTTATTCAAATTTGAGTGAAAAAGCATTTAAATTATTTTACAATAATTTTGATAATTGTTTGAAAAATAGGTTTTTATTGATTTATAGATTCGAATGAATAAAATCCAATAATTTATTTAATGGAAGTAAACAATAGATTATCCAAAAGTTATGCCAAAAAACAGAGAAAAAGAGTATCAAGAGTTACATAACTGGATGACCAGGAGTTCAGAGAAACTCAAAATATAAATTAATTTTAAGGTTTTTTATTCTGAGCCATAATATGGTGTGAATTGAATTATGTGTTCAATGATTTGCGACACAAAAAACAAAAATAAGTTTTGGTTTTTAAAAAATTCAGCGAAAATCCAAAGACAAGAGATTTAAAAGAAAACAAATAATTAATTATATCTTAAAATCTCTAAATTGAGTGAAAAATATTCAATAATTACTAGAATTAGACAATTATTTGGCACTAGTTTTGAGGGACTGTCGCCGTTTGACGTCCCAATTGTAAACTCTGGCCATATTTACTTCGGTGGTTGTGATCTGATCTCTTAAAAAGTCTAAGTCTTTGTCTATTTGTTCGAGATTTTTAGAGGCGGTGTCGAAGTTCTTCGTCAGCAACTGTTCCGCTTCTTCTATGCTATACTCAAGCATTACATTCGCCTAAAAACAGAATCAAATGCCATTCAGTTCATTGTCTTTGAGTATCAATTGGCTGAAGACTTACGCCTAACCAAAGGCACACTTTATCGGTGGCCGGAATCGTGGACTTCATGTAAACCTGATCTGAGAGAAGGAAATGCGTTTCTGTCTCTTCCTTAGCGTCCTATTCATTGAACAAATCAATTGTCAGTTAAAATACAAAATAATATATGTTTCCATAGATTAGTGAAAGAAAGACAATTAGTTTAAGAACTGATCACAACTTTAAGAAATGGGTTTCTTTCAATTGAAACTCCATTTAGGGGAAGGATAGGGATATCAAAGGCTTTAAAAAAGGAGACAATTGTCAAAGAAAAGGTCAAATGGATGACAGACCCGCTTCTGTTTAACTAATTCAAAGACATCGATCGAAGTCTGAATATCGGGGATCTGTTTCTTGAGGCGTCTCTTCTTATGGATCAGATTCTGTTCCATAAATCTATACTTAGTGTGGGATTCGTCCAAACGTTTTAAGACATTAGTGGCGTTCGAGTCGTTCTCTGACCGACTCATAAACTCGTCGACATCTGACTGAAAAACAGATAATACAAGTTATCATCCAATCGGTGGTCACTGGCATTGAAATACTGACCACAAACTCGGCGGTCGGTATCCCTAAACTGTTGGCTTTTTCTTCAGCTGCTTCTTCTGCTGTGGTTGCCGTCGACTCCTCTTTGGTGACCACCGCTTCTTCAGTCTTAGTGTCCGCCATTTTATGCAATTTGATTATTGTCTGAGTCCTGGAGTAAAAGAAAATGTAATTTAAGTAAATATTTTCGTTATTTAATTCTCACGTTTTTGTTTAGAAAAGACTAAAACTGATTAATAGAAATACAGACGAACTCTGGTTTTCATATCTCTTACTATTGATTTCAAATGTCTTCATATTTGTTTTCATTGATTAATTCAAGAATTATTACAGAAAATGATAACATATTTTGAAATTTGTACCTTGCTTATTTAAGTTGGTTTGAAAATGAAGTCTGAATTCTCTTTGATTTTGATTCAGTTGAAATTAAACTGATTTGTCTGTAACCCAATTGGGAGATACCTCACTCTCAGAGACATCTTTTGTCAAAGAGATGGAAGTGTTTTTAGTTAACCAGAAGAGGGCTCTGACTGTACTCACAGATAGGGTTTGGAGTGACAGAGAGTGACGTAATGTCACTAAAAGTAAACAAACAAAGGATTGACTGACTGTTTGTCAATCGATTGTCACTTACGGCAAAAAACAGCTTAATTTTGGTCACATTTTGTTTGCGTAGAAAAATGCAAACAAACGACAAAACAGATGCGAGTAATACACAAAACAAGTGGACCGCAAAGAAAGGCCACAAAACCAGTGAAACCGCTATTGAAATGAAACCACAATTTAACGTCGATTTGATAAACAGCAGCAAAACGTCGCCCAACAAGTCCTCCATTAATAGCACCAAAACCGGTGATAAAAAGTCGACAAATAGTGTCCAAAACAACACACAAACCAACAAAAGATCAAAAGGTTTGCAGTTTTTCCTTAAGAATATTCTTCCGCTTAGATTACTATTCACTCAATTGATAGTTGAGTTCAAATAATTTGCTTTAATTCGCGATTTAGTTATGATTTGAATGCATTGAAAATATTTTATTTGTTTTTTGTTTGATTTGATGGAATGCCTTATGTGTTGCCCTTTGACCTGACTTTGACCCGAAGGCCCGTTTGTGTCTCAGTTGCATAACTTCAAAGCACGTCTTAACCTGAATGCCAGTGCACACCATAACCCCCACCATAACGCACACCATAAAAGCATATCCAGTTTGCGTCCATCGCATGTGTTTGCCATCGGAGGCAATGATTCGGCGATTAACCGCTCCGTCCAACCAAATGGTAGTCAAACAGGCAGTAGTCATGTGTGCGCCAATAGATCGGCTCAATTGGCAGACCGTCTGACCGCAACTGATGGCAGACTGAGAGCACACGATAAGTGTTGTGATCACTCTTTAGTTCAACACTCGTTTATTTCAGACATTACTGATGTCCGACAAATGGAGAACACTTTATTGACTTTACTCGAGGACTTCCATTCGGGCAAACTTCAGGCCTTCGGTAACCATTCCTATTAACCTTTAGTTATCTTTCAAATGATTATCTCTTCTGTCCTTCTGACCAATGATTGCATAATTATAGGTCAGGACATAACCTTCGAAAAGATGGAGAGTGTCCGCGAACAACAGGAACGGTTGGCCCGACTCCACTTTGAGCTCAATTTACAACAAGAAATCTATGGGTTTGTCATAAATTATTTCTTTTGTTTTATTGATTTGATTCTGTTTTAGTCATCAGACAGAAGAAGGCAAACGTCTGGCAAAGGATAATATGACTAAACTTATCGAAAATGTAATTATTATTCGGTTTTCAAATCGATTTGACACTGAATTTGTTTTTTCCCTCATTTGTTGCCTTCAGTTACAGCAGTTGAGTAATTCAATGTATCCTTTCCTAAGTAAGCACAGGGAGGCTGTGCTTTGCTTACCCGTAAAACCAGTTCATTGACAGTGAGTTAATGGCATACTTAGCTCCGGCACTGGAATATCCTTCTCTTGTCTTACGTAAAAGTTATTAAATAATTGGTTATATCTTTGAGTAATTGGTTTGTTCTTCGAATTTGAATCAATTATCTCTTGTTTTCCTTAACCACTACTTCTCTGTTCTATTCTTTTGTTTTAACCTAAATAGAGAACAGCTTCAGTCGGGATCTTCGGTAACCAACGCCCACTCTTGAGCGCCTTTTTTGGAACTGTTGACAACTTTTTGATAGATTTTGCATTTTTTGCATTTAATACAATTTGAATAATTATAGAATCAGTCAATTGGCATAACTTATGCCCCAATTTATTCCTATTATTTCTAAATTCCAGTAATAAATGTGATATCAAATGATTTGTTTATTTAAACAATAAATTGTATTAAACGACAATTAATTCTCGGTTCTGATGGTATTTACCGCTCGAAGT
The DNA here is from genome assembly GCA_034698165.1 of Punctoribates punctum. Taxonomy (NCBI): domain Eukaryota; kingdom Metazoa; phylum Arthropoda; class Arachnida; order Sarcoptiformes; family Punctoribatidae; genus Punctoribates; species Punctoribates punctum. The sequence continues at coordinate 42,207 of JAQGBD010000066.1, forward strand.
CCTTTCAGTTTAATATCAATTTTTAATGATTTGGAAACAATCGACAAATTGATGAGGGATTCAAATATTGGCGCAATTTTTTCACATATCATATGAACTCAATGTTTGAATTTATATAAAAACTGTTTGAATGAGTTATTGAGTACTTTTGGGAAGACACCACTCGTGGTCAGCCGCACAGACACCGTCCGGTTCGACAGCAAATAGAATACCCGATTCGCAGAGACATAACTTCAAATATAAACCAATTAATTGAATGAATTTTTGTTTTGTTTTCTCTCACCTGATATGATGGCATCAGTTGTGAGTCTTCAACATTTCGGTCCAGTTTTTCTAAATTCTTGAAATCAACTCTTTTTGAATTAAAGGCAATGGAATCGGTGGCCGACAGAAGTATGTTATCGAAAGACTGAGTCATTATATCCCCGGCCTTTGACTCCAAGTGAATGCCTTTCTCTCCATTTATATCAACTCTTTGTGTTCGGGATTCGAGTCTAAGAATGAATTTCAGGTATTTTTATGTAATTACATAAATAGATATATAATTCAAGTGAGACCTTAAATCTTGGTATAAATTGCCGCGAATTGAGTCCGTCTCTAAAGAGTTAACAATTTTATGGCCGCCCAGAGTTGGGTGCAAAAAGTTTTTCGTATAAGTGGTTATTTCGTTGGGCTCCACATTGAAGAGTATGTCATCCATGTTATCCGCGTTCAAAGAGTTTGTTGAACGGATCTGAAAGCTATTTGACTGAACTTCCAGCTTTCCATCTCCTGTAAAACGAGATGGGTCAATCTTCTAGTTATAATTATGGCCAGAATATTGAGTATCATCTCATAGAATATTGAAATCTAACCTAAAGTGAGGCTATTTTCGAAAAATTCATTGTTTTTGAGAACAATTTTGTGAGAATTGTCCGAATCGAGGCTCAGGGACTGCTTTACATCAATTGGTTTTATTAATCTTGTATTCAACGATCCCTCGAAAGTGATGTCACTTCTGATATCAATTCCTTTCTTTGTGAGAACCAAAGATCCAAATCCAATACCAGTCTATAGAAATGCATAATAAGTCTTATGATTAGAAAAAATGTTTCGTAAGAATCGATATTTTTCTTATGACTCGAGTTATGAAATGCTTTCGCTTTGATTTCTATTCCCTTTGTGAACATTTTGGGAACAATAAACTCTATTATTATTATCTTGATCATTCATTCTATTGATGAGACACTTCTACGAATTGCCTGTTTTTAAATCTGTGCGGATCATTGAATTCTGTCTTTTCAATCACTGCTTTGTTGCAATTAATGCCAAAACACGTATTCCAAGATCATTTAGAAGAATACTCTCAGTTTTAATGAGTCGTGAATTGATTGTAAACTCAAACAAAGTTCAACAAATCAGAGCTCAAAGAACTTTGAATTGAGTTTTGGTTTCAAATTAATATATTTAATGATTGCCTTCAAAAACATATCCGGAATATTATCTTTTTATTTATGAATGTCTTAACCAGGCTCGTTTATTTTAATTCTATCTTTGTTTAGAATATTTTCAATCTTGCTTTTTGCTAGTTTATAACGCAATTATTCTTAAGTGATCAAGATAGTTTTATACAAATTACATTAATTAAATTGAAATTAGCCCTAATTTGAAATAATGAGCAAGGATCAACTTTCATAAAGTTAATAAGTTTATCTAACCGGAGTCACCATGGTGATTGTCAAAATGAGCCTGGAATTATTTAATTTATTGTTTGCCCCACTAATTGAAAATTAGTTTCAATTCAAAGGAAATCAATTTTAAATTAATTGTCTCTCTATTGGGCTTTGAATCGAAACCTCCTTTTAATGAATGCATAGCTCAATGAAAACCTAATTATCCGAAGAATTAATTCAAAAATTAAACAAAAGTAAAACAAAATTTCTAATTATATTAAAACAAATCATTTGCTTTATTTTGTAATTAAATTAATTGAATTTCAATCTAATTATAGTCTGTGGTCTCAAACCACTAAAATTGGGTTCTATTTAATTAGGTTTTTGGGGAATATTCCTGTTTTACTTACATCGGTCAGTTTGAGAACATTGATGATCCAGAAGGTTGTGCCCAAATTGAAGGCTCCGATTGTCGCCAAACAGATTAATAAGACTAAGAACCAACGCTTTTGACACAAATCTATTGTATTCAACGAATTGTTTAAATTCTTGTGATTAGAAACTGAATTATTGATCGGATGACACGAATTCTGGGCAAACATTATATGCTTTTTCATTGGTTTGAATAACGAGGGCTGATATGGCGGATGAGTTACCACTGATGACACACCATTGCTGACAACTTCTTTGATCATTTCGATCGACTAAACTATTCGGATGACAACAAAATGGTGAACAAAGGGCTTATTTAAGGCTAAAATTTACCGTTAATTGAGTCCCAAAATGGATATGATATTTATAGCGAATTAATATTTAAAACCAATTTATTGCGGAATCCTTTTATTTATTCGGTTATACTGTTGGAGGAGATCCTCTCATCCATTGAGTCCTATACATGGCTTTGAAGCTCATATCGATCTAAGATCCCTCTCCTTCACATCCATTGAGAGCACAGCCATCAAACGGATCGATCTGTTTTTCTTTCTACTGTTTCGTAGTAAAAATCGATACAGAATTATACATCTGTATTTGAGTGAGCATGTAGCTTTCTATAAATTCTCTGTTAACAAATCAGACGGCTTATCATGGTGAATTGCGATCTATATTCCCATATCTGTCTGAGTTCTTGGAATTTTTAATTAACGAAAGCGACTGAATTCATAAATATGTCTGAAATCTGACTCGAAATCTAATCCAATTATCAAGTATTAAATGATCTGTTTTTCAGATCTAATACTCTGTGAACGACACAAAAATTACATTATATTTGGCCCAAAGAATTCAATTTATATATAATAGCTTTGAGTTAAACAACAGTTGAGAATAAAATTGATTTATTTGTTATCCTTTGAGTCGGAATACAATTTGTTTGTCGCCAAATGGAACTCATTTCTTGGGAACTGTTCTCTATATTCAGACATAATTTGATGACAACTTGTGTTCATTAACTCTTAATTAATTAAATATTTGATTTCAGTTATACTAGATCATTATATTGTTCTCCAGACTATCAAATGTCTGACATTGAGAATAATATTAGGTTTTTATGCAGAGTTTAGCTAATTATTGATTATTGACCCTGGTAACTTTATCTTTATTTGTAACATCAAAACCAAAAGAGTAGAGACAATATACTCGATATAATTTATTAAATTTCAAATCCCTTTGTGACTAAAATAAGCTTATCTATAGACAGGGTATATAATAGAGGCTTTTGTCCGCACCCGATGTCGACTCCAAGACTACAGAAGACTTACATTTGTTTTAATTATTAATAGTTTGTAATCTAATATAAATATCATTTGTTTTTTCAGTGAACTTACATTTTGAGGGATTTTTATGAATTTTTCATAAGGTATTCACTTAATTGCATTGAATTACTTTTGATTTATTTAAGGAAAGTTTGTTCGATCACTTGATTTACTCATTTATTCGGATTAAAATTAGAAATTCTTCTCTCGGCTAATATTTGAGTCGATCTGAGGGTTCGTCTAATGGATTAAAGGACAAGATTTTTCTGAACTCCAAGAGTTTGTGTATAACAAGATAAGCTCATTGATTTAACAAGGGAGCATTTCAAAAACTTTCCTAGAAATAGTTTTTGCTTTTTCTGTCTTTCACTCTCGAAAACAATGACTCTTGTGTATTCTAAATTACCCTGAAAAGATTACTTCAATAGAAAAAATATTGTCTTTTATTTAATTTAATGAAGACTTATATCTATTTCTTCGAAAATCACATCAATTTTAATTCAATTTTAAACTCTTTCTATTGTTTGAATTTTTTGTTTGTTTTCTGAATTCTTGGAACTAATCTTCAAAAAGGAATTTCTTCTGATATTAATTTCAGAGAAAAGTTGAAATAAATTTTCGTTTAAATGATTTGAATTTTTAATCAAAAAGATTATACAATTGAAAAATATTCTGATTTTAAAATATAAAAACACTAATTAATACTGAAATGTGTATAATTCAAGTTTTATAAACATTTGAAACAAAAGGATCATGCTTATTTGAAAAACTTGGTCTATATTTCTGTCATTCGAGTTAATTGTGATACAAATAATAGTCGTTCTAATTGGAGAATTTCAACATGATCCTTTATTTGAAATTGTCTTAAATTATGTGTGATGTGTTTGATCTCACCTAGATGACATTCCCGAATGTGCATGCTTAACTTATCCTTGAGAAAAGTCTCATTTAACTGCTCTTATGAATTGAAGTGAATTTTTTTCAATGATTTCAATACTATTTATTGATTTGATTAACGGAACGAATAAATTATTTTCTTTATAAAAGGAAATCCATTTTAATCGACAAATAATTTAATGTTAAATAAAAAGCGAATTAATATTCAAATATAATACAGAATTGATTAGAATAGTGACGAAGGGATCCGTTTGAGAGTCAATATTAGAGCCAAATATTAATATTCAGGGCTTTTGTCAGACAAATGCCAAGAATATTGTGATAAATGAGTGAATCAATACTTTTGTTCACTGCATAGACGGTCCAAACTATTTTCGGTTCGTATATTAGTCTGACTGTCATTTGGCATGATTTGAATATTAGTCAAAGGATCGCCTTCTGATGATAAGGGCTGACAGTCGTCGTCAACGAGAGTGTCGTTAAAGTTGTCGCCGGTTTGAGTCACGGAATCCGTACTAATTCGGGCCTCAATTGACTTATCATTGATTTGATTGCTCTCCGTTTGACTGCTCTCTGTGTTAACGATCACTACTGGCGTCGACTCTCCATTAGTGGTCGACTCCTTTAGAGGTTCCGTAACTGAGTTGGGCGAAGACGTATCCGAAGCAGAAGAATGACTTTGTGATTGACCAGAGTTAGTGTTTGTCTGACTACGTGACTGTCTCTGTCGGCGCCGGTTGTTTCTGGCCATGGGTGAAGAAATTGGGATGTGCACCACTTCGATCTCATCGCCACTACTGTTTCTATGTCTTCCTCTGTGCCAATAGTGTTGATTGAGGTCTAGGTCTACATCAATATTAAGTATACTCTCTTGACTTCCGGCAAACTGAGTGAACAAACAATCATAGGTTTAGTCATTTGGATGTCATATAAATTCTCACTCTTTTCCCAATTCAACACAAATTGACCACTTTATCAACTTGTTACTTATCTATGCTATTTCAGTCAAAGCCTATTCCCTTGTTATTAATCAAGATTACACCAAAACAACAGACAACTAATCATGGTGATATTTCAAAACAAATATTGAATTTCTTGAAAATCTGTTTAATCACAGCTTTGATTATTCAATAGAGTAAACAGAATCCATATTTTTATTCTATGGATGGATAAGACGGGTCTTCTATTCCAACTTAATCTTGGAAATGATTATCGGTTTATATAATAAATGAATAGTTGCTTGTCTATAGACTGACTTAATTTCTCCTCATTTATAATGTATTTTATTTGTTTGATTAGTTGTTCTCGAGTGTGGTTTTGTCAAATGTTTGATAATTAATTATGCTAGATAGACTTACCACTAGGCCATAATACTTGAGAATATCCATTTTGCACATCGGACACGACCTGTTCTCCAATAGCCAGGGATCAACACATGATTTATGAAACAGATGTCTGTAAAATAATTTAGTTTTATTATAAATATTGCTTTTTATCGGATTATTTGTTTTGCGAAACGAAAGCAAATGTTTTATTGAATTTAATGTCAAAATAAATATTTAAATCGCTTTTTGGATCTGACTTTTAGTGAACACTAAACCAAAAGCGCATAAAATTTGAATTATTGTTATTATATTCGTTTGACTGAATAATTAAGTCAATTACTTAATGAATATCTAATTTAATCTTTGAATTAAAAATTCAAAACTCATTAAACTGAAGTACACTTTAAAGGCTTTAAGAATTGATTTTTCAGAGTTTTACTCATTTTATAGAAAAATTTAATGAAATTCGATAATTATTTTTCAATTAATTGATATTAATTTGAAAATTAAAACACAATTCAGGTTTTGATTGGATTTAATTCTCAATTTAAAGTTCAAAATCAAGTGACTATTTTCAATGAAATGATAAATTTAATTATTTTATTGGGTAATTAATATGTGAAACTTGTCCAAGAACAGAATACTGGTCTGAGGCTAAAAAAATTGAAGGCAAAAGTAAAGGTCGATATCTATCACATAATTCATTGAGTAATTCACTCAATTCGGTTGCCTTTTACTGCCTTTTGATTAAAACTCCTGATATAAACTCAATTAAATTGATTATTTTTAGCCCCTGGTCCAATAAATGCAATTATTCGAACCAGTTTATGGCACGTGTATTCAAATAAATGATCAGGGTACTCACTTGCAGGGAAGAATCCTAACGATATCACATGTTTTGAAAGTGTCGATACAGACCGGACACAACTCAGCGAACTCTCCGTCGAAAATACTCTCCAAATCTGATGGACGTATGGTTTTGGTGGGAATCTTATCCATGGCTTTCTTGGCCGCACTGTTTAATCGTCTCTAATGGTTTGCAAAATCGGAAAAATGGCTTTTTTCAGACAAATATTTAAGTGATTTCAAAAGTTTTGGTAAAATTCTTGGAAAGTGTTTCGTAAAAATGTTTTTGGATTTCTATCACTTATTTTATTTTACTTTACTTAACGAGAAAAAAAGTCTTAGACTTACGGCCAGAATGTCTTTGGCGTGAATGTAACGGAAACGTTGCACATAATAGAATATAAGCCAGGCCAAAGATATAATCTGGAACAATTAATTTATATTAAAATTTTATTGAAATTAGGTTTTGTCAAAGTTTTTCACAAAAAACTGAATTTCAAGGCTTCAAAAAGAAATTGTTATATGTTTTCTATCAAAATGTATATAATCTATGATATAGGAGCTATTTTACGACTTGTAACAACTGAACTAGGATGAAAAGCTGGAGGCCAGATATAGGCCATATATTATAGCTTTGAATTATTAATATAAAAGGTGTTGAGAGGTGTTTACCATAAGTACTATGAATGATATCGAAACGAAGAGAACTGACGTCCGATTGATGTTCGCATATCTCATAGCACTGGTGGTCCCGATTGAGATCTGAACCATAACTCTGGTGCCGTTGTCCACCATAGCTGCCAGTGCTTCGCCCTTTTCCTTTGATATGAAAACTGAGATGAGATTCGAGGCTAAAAGACAAACAAAGTTAGACATTAATATATCGACACATTTGATGAAAATCGATATCAAAATAAATTTTTAATATTTTTTTTAACAAATCATTGGATTGGAGTAAAAAGTAATGGAACTGACAGTTGAATAGTTATACTATTTTTTTAAGAATTTGTTGAGAAATAGTAAATAAAAAGTAAATGAGATTTGAAATACATTTTGAATGAAGTCTTTTCTCAATAGTATTGGCCGTAAAAAAGGTTTAAAAAATTTATTGAATTTTCAAATCGATATTCAGTAGAAATGTTTGAATAACTCTTAAAAAGTGTATAAAAACTCTTAAATCGATTATTTTAGATATTTTTCAGTATAACTAATGGAAGAGTTGCTTCAGATAAAATGAGATAGCTCAAATTTAATGCCCAGCACATTTTGTAGACCTGACTGGAATTTCTAGTATTTTTATCTTGTTAAGACAACTACTGTAGTATTGTAACTGAAGGACGAATTCAATGAGTTTATTGCCTAATAATGCGTTGTCTGAACATAAAAGTTTAATTTGGCATGGTCAAATGCTAATTCAATTGAACAAATAGTCTTTGTTTTGTTTTATTTGAGCTCTTTCTAAGAAGTTCCTAATCTTTTGCAAGACTTATAGAAGTATTTGATCCGAGCACTAAAACATCTATAAATGAGCTCTAATTTAATTCTGTCTCTCTTTCTATAGACTTTCGTCAATTCTGGTTAAATTGAATTTGAACTAGATTATTGCATCTAAACTAACCATCACATAAAATATTATCAATTTTATGGTATATTCTTAAAGTAGATTTAATGAGCAAGTTCATTTCGCAGCAAAAAAGAAAAATAAAATTATTGGCAAAATGGGATACTTTTTATATCCAAATGAATGGGAAATACTTAATGGAAAAGAAAAGAGTGAATTACCGAAGTGCCAGATCTCGAGACCAGAAACGCTAACCTCTTGGTACTCGTAATACGATTTTGAAGTCGTCTCTGTTTTCAATGACAAAAGGATTACATTATTTTCTTACTTCAGAGCAGTTTTCCTTTAATAAAACATATTTAATACCAGGGTTAATTACTATACAACTAATTGACAAATACACACGAATGTGAAGTGTGATTGGCCTTGATTAATAAACTGGTTGATATTTATGCAGGGTAAATATTATTCATTGTGAGTAGTATTTTGTAAATCCAGTTATTAATTGTATTTTAAAAGTGGTTATATGTATAACAAGCATGGTAATTAATCTTATCTCATTTATTCCACAATTATTTGAATATTTAATAGAATTTTAGAGTGTTTTTACCGAAAAATTATAAGTAAAGTAGTTTTTTGCGAATAATTTAATATTAAGTAAATATTATTTGAATTATTCAAATGAGAACTTCTCTGAGAATAAAGTTCGAGGAAAATCTTTTTCAGCCAAATATATGATAAACTCCAAGGAAATTAAGATTCTGTTCTCAACGGGAAAAGTATCAAGCAACTTCTGCGGGTATCATTGGAGAACTGATCGGCTTTAAGTTTTAATTAAATAAAAGAGATTTGAATCAAAGGCTAATCCCTTGGAAATTGAAATACTATTGATCTCAATGTCGTTTGTGAGGCGAAAAAACGTTAATAAATGTGTTAAATAAAAATCGAAGTCACGATTACACCCAAAAAGTTATATCAAATGCTATGAATATATTTATTATCGGATTTACTTTCCGTAAGAGTTATGATAAACCAATCGGTGACCAAAAAAAGCGAAACTATTACTTCATTTCTACGTCTTGTTTGACGTCTTTTTGAAGGAAATTATATCCTTTTCTAATGACAACACTTTCCTTCAGGACTCAAATCGAGAGATATATCTTTACTCTTATATTAATTAATTATTCGCTATTAATAACTAATAATAGCTAAGATTTAATTTCCAGGTGAGTGTTTGAGTATAGAACAAGCAAGAGCATTCCACGAATTTCGCAATTCAATGAATTGTTTAATCCATTAAATGTTTTGTCTCTAAGGCTTTTCAAATGTTTTTTGCTTTTTCATCAAAATTTGTCGATTTTCCCCATATTTTAATGATTGTGTTTTTCATGATTAATGTCAGGAAAAATGTTATAAATGTTATAAACGGTGTTTTTTATCACAAACAATGATATTTCGTATAAATTATTGGAAATCATGACATTTATCACTAATTAGTCCTTTTTTCGTTTGATTTCATATAAATAATGACTGAATTAAACATTTAGTTAATTAATATTTATGAATGAGTTTATTGTATTCCTTGCAGATTGAAATTTGTTGTTGTCTGGTGGAAATTAACTAGATTAAATTGAAATAACTGAATAAAAGGGGAAGACTGTAGAATTGCTCTTTGAACTTTACAGAATATTTCATAAAATAGCAATTTTAGAATCGATTGAATTGAATGAAAGTGAAAAACACTTCAAAACTCAAACAAATGTCGGAATTTGTTTTTGAAAAACGCTTGAATTGACGCCAATAGATTACACCTAGCTAATCATTTGACAAAAATAGTGAGTATTTGACTCATTTTTATTTATACTTAATTCAAGAAAATCGTGAATATTTTGTATTTGATTGGTTTACTCGAAGGTTAAGTGCATTAAACCCAGTGATAGGAGAGGAACGGGTCATCGAATCGACATAAACTCGAATAAGTGTTTGTTAACTATCGAGAGAAACGACCGAACAGTTCGTGGAAATACATAAGAATCGATTCAATCCTCTGATTAAATATTGTATGTCTTTTGAACTCAAATCAAACAAATAATATCATTGAAAGGGAAAATACCCTGCTCATTATCGTCACAGGTTATGGACATTCACACACACATACCATGTGTTTCAATTTTTCACCATGAAAATTATATCTATATAATCTTGAGGATAACCACAATTATCTCTAACACAGAGGATATTTTAATTATAGTTGAGTGGTAGGAGCTAGGTATATTCGACAAAACATATCCATCTTTAAACAGTTTATTAACCGAATGAGTCTTTAGGGAACAGTTAGGTAGAGTTGAGGCAGAGTGGGCTCACATTTAATAACATTAACACCGCTTTTGCTTAATGACAATTCGAGTGCTAAGCAGACGCCCACTATTCCGAGTAAATGAAGCATGATTATTAATCCCTTTGGCTAATAAGAATGGTAAAACTGGTCTAATTATCGGGATGTTCTCTGAGAGGAACTCAAAATTCTGTTAAATATATAGGTTTTCTCATAATTAAGAGACTTATTGGCCAACAGTTTGTCAAACATTCTTCTAATTCAACAAATCTTATATTCGTTTCACTGATTTATCTATTATTTGACTTATTTTTAATTAGAATCTCTTATATTGAAATCCAATGAATATGAAGAACCCCTTCGAGTGACAGAATTGAGCTCAAGTCAAACAAACAGACATTTCTGAACTCAATTTGTTTTTCATCTATTTTTCTGGTTTCAAATCTATTTGAATTTCAATAGGCTTTCAAAGAATTTGATGAAGACTTGGTTTTCTGGGTATAAAAACAAGATTTTTCATTAAGTTCTCAGTTTACAAGGAAAAAGAGAACCTAGATTCTTAGAAATTCGTTTTAATTTAATTTAAATCCTTTTCAGTTATCGATGAAAACCGAGAACATAATGAAAGTTCTTGTTTTATGGCTAATGAAAGAAAATATATATTAATTGAATTGAAGGCAACCTATCATTTATTGAGCTATAATTTGATGTCTAAAATAACCTAATTTTCAAATGAAATGTTGGATCAAATGATGATATAATCGTATGATTGGCTTCCCTTTGGACAGAACCAAAATGAATTGATTCTTGTGATCATTTGAGTCATTAGTTGAAGAATCACAAGAATTATATAGAATTATAGCAATCATAAGAATAATAGCTTTTCGCGAAGACTTACAATCGAAGCAATTATTTCTTAAGAACTAATTCTTGAGTTTAATGATCGGACAAATCAATGGCTATACAGAAGAGGTCTCTATAGACATACCTTTTTGATGCATTTTGATAAGTCGAGTGCCGGCTTTGTTATTGTAGATGACGGCCGCCGAGGCATTAGTGTTGGCGATATTCTTCAACTTCACAGAGTCTCGACAATTGCCATATTGTGCTAATGCTATCCAAGGCTCAGATGGGAATATCTCCACATCTATGGGCTCACAAGCGTCGTGTCGAGTCCTTTGGTTGTTAGACACATGAACTACAACAAGTCAGACATTCCTCATTAATTTTCTGAATTATAGCTTGGCTATTATTAGCTAGACAAGTCTAGTAACTGATCAGACCCTCTAATCCTTAAAGAAATAGTTTTTTTAAATAATAAATAAAGGACTCACTTAATCGTCCGCTGACTGATCCGATTCGACCGATTGAGTACTTTCCATATTCTTCATATTCCGTGTGTTGAACACCGGTCTTGGGGTCAGTGTAGGTCAGGTTTATTATGGCCAGAGTGAAGTCGTCCGTCTCATAGCCATAAGTAAAGTCACAGAAAACAAAAGACTTGAAATTGAATGAATTGAAAGTCAAAATCAATAAAAGCCAAGAAACGAATTTAGTCGACCACTCCATCGAAGATGGGCTCAATTTGATACTGTTTTTCATGATTCAAATCTTGTGAGCAAACGTACAAAAGGGAACACAATTGATAAGCAAGCAAACAATTCTCCAATTATGTATTATATAACTTCAAATAAATAGGTTCTTGGTTTATGTAATCTTATGTAAAAGTAGCTGGTCACGTTCAATTTAATAAGGCGTCAAATGTTAGCAATCATTTGAAACGAGATAGTTGCTTTCTCTCAATATTTCACATCTACACAATTGGAGATGAATTCGAAGCAGAGTTTTGGCAGAAAAAGCTGAAACACATCAATTTACTAGATCACTTTGATAGATCACACCGGGCAAATTAGATTCCAGTGGACTGAGTGCTTGTTTTGAGGCTTTAAAATGTTGAGTTTGTCGTCAGTTATTAATAATTGAAAACAACTTTAATTTCATTGTTGTCATAGTTTTGATTGGTTTCAAGTATTTATTAAGTGATTTAACATTAAATTATTAATTAATTATTAATCGGTTATTAATAATGAGATCCGAGAAGAATATATTGGCGACAGTCATATGAATTATGAATTTCATGGGATTAAGCGGTGAATGAATGGAATGAAAATATTCTGCTATTATATACTCATATGAATAGCGATTCCCATTGAATAGAGGAGAATGTGTTTACGACCTTCTCGTATACGTCAACGAATCACTAGAGTTGCAGATATTATAATGTAAATCAAGGTTTGCCACTCTATTGAAGATACGGCTCAGCACTCGATCCTCACCAAAGCCGTAGTTATCATATGTGAAGAGTAAGAGATGTGCAGATAATTTGCAATTTAGTGTTCAATTGGGAGTCAATTGTTTGAGTTTGTAGTCAATTGGAGAACAATGTCTGTATTTATCAGGAGATATACCGACCCATCAGTGTTGTTCTCAATCGCACTCTTATTATAACCCGGATTGTTGTCGCTCAGCGTCTGTAGCATTCTTTGGCATCTGTTATGTCATTGTGCGAGAGGTCGGCGCATGCGATCCGTTCCAATCGTTTGTGCGTTTTTACGCCAGTACTCCAACCCATCAAAGAATTTGTCTTTACTCTTGGCTTCTATTGAATAGCGAACAGAATTTTGATTTTTTCTCTTCAATTGAACTCAACTCAACTCTGGTTAAGAAGTCTATATTTGCTTCACTCGATTTGACTCAAAAAACACATAAAATAAGCCTTAATTCATACAAACATTTTTCTGAGGCTTTCTGTTCACTACAGACCACAGAATATCTAATATTAAGGGATTTGGAGAACTTATGTAAACTCTTTTCATTATATTAGAGGCCAAACGACACAATAGGCTTCTCAATGATGTATTCGTTTACGTAAATGCAATTCAGAGGCCTTGGGTTTGGTGGTTGAGCTCATAAATGCTATTGACTGAACTGGAAGTTCTTGAATTGGAAAACCTGTCGTCAAACTCAGGGCAAAACTTGTGCTCAACTTTCCTGTGACTCCTCTCATACCTTATATTCAATAGTGTCTGAAATGGTTTTCTAGTTTGGCTCTCCTTTCATATGATTCAAGAGTTTTAACATAATTTCGATTCCATTAAAGATATGGAGAAAAAAGTTTCGGATTTTTCTAATTTTAGAAATTTTTAAAAGTATTCGTTAAACAAATATCTCTCTCTTTAAGGAAATTCCCGTCAATTGATTGCGTCAATTAACTCGATTTGAACCTTATCCCAATTCGATCATCATATTTGCAAGGACATATTCTCAGAGAAAACGGACAAAACCATAAATACAAGAACAATCAGGAATTGTCACGTAAATAGAGGAACTTAAATTAGAAATATATGCAAATTAGCAAGAACCATTATTTTATTGTACATTTTATTTAATTTAGTGTTAACAAGCAAATTTCCATAATTTACATAATTATTTAGATGTGTTTTAAATTAAATTTTTCCAGAATTGTAGTGAATTCTAAGGGAAGGTATAGTCGTCGAGGAAAAGGTGATAATTATTATTATGGGAAAACATTTTTGATTTTAAAATAATTATTTTTCCGCAAAATATTCCAAATTGTGTTCTTATATAATGTAATTGATCAAGGCTCTATTATCCTCTATTAGACTTATAGTTTGACCATGGTCATTGTTCATATTTATGTTGAAATGTGCGCCGAATTTGTTTCGGTGAGACTTCACTCTAAGCCAATGAGAGGAAAGAATTGTTTGCAACAAATGAGAGCCTTTGAGACGCTTTTAGAGGCATTTCATTGCATTCAAAATAAATGACAACAAATTGAAGTCAAAGTCATGTAGAGCTACGGGGGTGTAGGCTCTGCTCAGAGGGGATGGCAACCAATCGGGAGAGGTCTTGCACGGCCTGTGGGCGTCTCTGGCCACTAGTCTGACTACAATCGGGTCGTGACTGCGGTTAATCGAAGGCATACACGGATTGCAATAATAAAATACTTTTATTTAAATCACAAATCAATTTAAATGTCGTTTCAATTTGAATAAAACAGAATATTCGAAAAATAATTGTTTTATCGTTAATTTGAGTTAAAAGAAGTCCTGAACTAAACTGCAATTTAAAAGCTAAGTCCCTAACCTAAAGATGAGTGCACTCAAGTCGTCGACTGTTCACATTCTCGTCGGAATCGTAAGAGAGCCCGCTTCCGGTCGTCCTCTGCCCTTATATAGTATTTTGGAGCGCTGGTGGCGGCCAATGAGGAGCGCTGGTGATTCAAATTCTGGCCGTTGAAATCTGGGCATCCGGGCCTCTGT
>JAQGBD010000067.1:0-56844 GCA_034698165.1 Punctoribates punctum
TTTGTTTTGTCAATCGATTAAAAGAGGATTTAATTGGATTTAAACCAATTTTATAACTAATTATTGTTAAGAAATTACAATAATTTTGATCTTCAATTAGATCCAATCGACGGCAGAGAATGGCTGAGGACCTGGACGTTGAGGCGATGCTCGAGGAGGCGATCAAACCCTACAATCATAAGGTATTTGTTGTTTCGCTTTTGCTTTGCGTTCAAATGAATTGCATTTCTTATTAATTATTATCAATAATAGCATTGAATGAACTCTTCTTAAGATATTCAATGAGTTAAAGGTTTTGTTCGACTAATTGTCAGAAAAGACTTGAGGTTTGTATGAGTTTTGCTCTAAACTAAAGCCAAATATATTTGTCTTCAACTGATGTTCACATGATTTCAATGACCACTGAATCGACGCTCAGATAATCGCAAATATATTGAATTGTTTTCTATTTATTAACCAATTATTGTCTTATAAGAGAAGCACTCGTTTACCACTAATTGCAGATAATTATCAGTCTTTTCTCCAAACCTTTAGACCAAATGCCTTAGAAGAAGAATATATGAATCAATTGAAGAGATGTAGAGATTTGCCAAAAGAGTGTAAACTATAAGTCAATAATGAGTTAATAGTTTAGACAATTAGTTAAATGTCTATAAACTGAACTGATTTTTGATTATATTGTATTGAAATCAATGCTAAAGCGTTGTATTCCTTATACCTCAGGGGCTTAAATGGCTTATTGGAAAAGAGGCTCAAACGGACCGCACAGACAAACAACTGTCACTTCTGTCACTGAATTATTTGTGATGTTTTCAAGAGAATGATTGTATGAGTCATAAAATTCTTGTGTCCTTTTCAGTGATTGACTGATCTATTGTTTTAATTAGTTTTCTCTCCAATCGAGTGAATGGGTCTCTCAGTTAGTGCTTGAAATGGAGTTTAATTTAATTGATTTTATCATTTGTTGAGTTTTATTGAATTTCAAGCACTAAATTGATGGATGAGTTGTTGTTTGCGTTGAATTTGAGGTCAATTTATTAGGAATTATATCTCATATTTTTTTTCTAGAGTTCGATAACATTGCCATTGATTTGATTGAAAACATGCCTCAAGTGTTGGGCAAAACAAAAGATATTTGAATTAAATAATTTAGCGACAAATTATCACTCGTTCTCTGCTTTCAATTTATGGCATTTACTAAACGTATGTTTTCTTACTTTTTTCCCAATTCCTCCACAAAACGCATTAATCATTGCCTAAAATCACACAAACGTTTGGTTTCAAATTGATGTCAAATAGGAGTCAAGTCATAAATCAACGGTTAATGGATCCGACAGAGAGAGGAAGTCCAAAGATGACGACAAAGACAGGTATTGTTCTTCAATTCCCTTATTTAATGACATCTTTTAATATTTTATTTTCTTTTTTGTCAGAAAAAGGAAACGAAGTCGAAGTCGAGAAAGAGATCGCAAAAGAGAGAAAAGCAAAGAGAAAGACAGAAAAAGAAGTCGAAGCCGTGAAAAGGAGAGGGAAAGGGATAAGAAAGACAAAAATGGCGAACGAAAGCGCGATCGAGAGAGGGATAAGAGTAAAGATCGTCACCGAAGAAGTAAAAGTCGTGAACGGAGTGAACGGAACAGCAAGAGTAGAGACGGTGAGAGGCGTCGCAAAAGTAGATCCAAAAGTAAAGAAAGGAAACGAAAGAGTCGTTCGCCTTCTGATCGATGGGGAACTGGTCGACGCTATCGCTCGAGATCTCGGAGTCCAGTCCGTTCCTACGATGACTTACCACCAGAGGAAAGGGATCAAAGGACTGTGTTTTGCATGCAATTGGCTGCTCGGGTAAGGGTCAGGGATTTGGAGGAGTTTTTCTCATCAATTGGTAGAGTGAGAGAAGTCAGGCTTATTATGGATAATAAGACGCGAAGACATAAAGGGATCGCTTATATTGAGTTTTATGAGATCGCTTCGGTTCCATTGGCATTGGCTCTCACAGGACAGAGAGTTTGTGGCGTTCCTATTATTATCCAACCGACTCAGGCAGAGAAAAACCGAATGGCGACCACAACCTCTAGTATCCAAAGAGGATTTGCCGGACCCATGAGATTATATGTCGGTTCCCTTCACTTTAATATAACCGAAGATATGTTGAGAGGAATATTCGAACCTTTCGGACGAATCGATAAAATAGAACTCATGAGAGATATGGAAACCAATCGCTCCAAAGGTTACGGTTTCATCAGTTTTCACGACGCGGAGGACGCGAAGAAGGCTTTGGAACAATTGAATGGCTTCGAACTGGCGGGTCGTCCCATGAAAGTGAATCACGTGACAGAACGTCAGGAGATAATTCAGGGCCCGTCCATTCTCGACTCCGATGAGTTGGACAGAACTGGTATCGATTTAGGCACAACCGGTAGACTTCAATTAATGGCCAAATTAGCCGAAGGAACGGGCATTCAATTGCCTCAGGCGGCGGTCACAGCGCTGCAGATCAGTCACGCGCCGACCTCCTCCTCCAATACAGTATCCAACAATGGAAGCGCTGCAACCATTGCGACGCAATGTTTTATGTTAACCAATATGTTTGATCCCGACTCCGAAACGAACCCCAATTGGCCCGAAGAGATCCGAAACGATGTCATAGAGGAGTGTCGAAAACATGGCGGCGCTCTTCATGTATATGTCGATAAAGGCTCCAAAGGAGATGTTTATGTCAAGTGTCCGACAATATCTGCGGCCACCGCTTCAGTTACTGCACTTCACGGCCGTTGGTTTGCGGGTAAGTCTCGTATTTGATTATTCGGAGCACTCTTTTGATTGCCATTGAATTACAGGTCGATTAGTGACTGCGGCGTACGTTCCAGTCATTCATTATCACAATTTGTTTTCTGATTCGGCCATCGCTATGACACCCCTCTAACCAACACTTTCGGGACTATTTTTGAATAGAGTTTAAAAGATTCGAATCTATTCTATAATTGTTTTTATTCGGAGACAAATTTTGTCCGTTTTTTTCATTTATCGACTTTTATTTAATTTCATTCAATTAAGACTAAAATACTATTAAAACAAATAATCATTTTTTGTCCAAATATTCAATTATTACTTTTTTAGTCAAATAAATTCAATTTTAAACAATTAGTTCATTCTTTTGGTAAATCAATTGAATCGACGAAACCATAGAATCCGTCTTCAGTTTTGGTTTTGATGTCATTTAATTGAATGCTTTCGACGACTATTTCCCCGAATTTGTGTGTTTTGTAGAAATCAATGATTGGTTTTGCGTTAAACGCCTCTCTTTTGATACGCTTTGGGTTTGGAGTGGTTTTACTCAAAATTCTTTGTCTGAATATTGAGTTCATAAAAGTTATGTGAAGTTTGACTTTATTTTCATTGCTTTCCTCCAAAAGACCTGATTTGACGAACTGTTCAACAATTTTGTCGGCAATTGATTGGAATTTATTGGATTCGTCTTTGATTTGCGCGTATAAGACATGAGCTCTGTTTGGCTGTCCTTTAATGACATTCAAACCCTCGATTGAGATCTTTAAAGGCTTTCCGTCAATAATAGGTCCGACGATTTGATGGACACATTGTTTGAGGACTGTTTGGGCCAAAAGTAATTCATTTCGATTGAGTAAAACCAAAACACAAAAAGTCAAATGAAGTTTAATCGGGGTTTGGAACAGACTTTCATCGATTGCGTTGCCGTCTTTGAAATTCGTTAAAACATTGTCTTTAAATCGAGTGAACTCTTGTCTCAAAGGCTCACAATTGAAGGGAACTGTAATCAAGTGAGTGAATGGTATCTTCTTTCTCGACAACGAAGACAATTCATTTAATTTATTCTTCGTTTCGATCACTTTTTTCTTCTCTTCACCAGAAATGGTGACCAAAATATTTTCTTCTTTCGGAGTCAATGTTACAAAAGTATTGAAACACTTTTGAAGAGTTTTCTGAATATTTTTGGTTATCAGTGGTTTCGGAACAATTAAATCAATTTTAAACCAAATCATATCGTTTTCAAAATAACTGACCACTTCTTCATTTACTGGATTATCCTCGGGATCAACGAAATCAGACATATCTTTGATTTCATCCATTTCTGAAGCATTTTTTGAATGCAATTTGAATAACACTTTTCTTACAGTTTATGTTTGGCTTTCGTTTGGTTTGTTTACTAAACAACTCTCGTGTCTCTCATGTGTTATATTTCTATTCAAATAAAACGTTTAATAAAATATTGTTTTTAACCCAAACTAATTGTTAATTAAATAATATATAAATAAATTATTTGTTTTTAAAGACAATTCTTACTTATGTTATAATTTTCTTCTATAATATAAGTTTTATTTCACTGAAATTTATTTAATAAAAGTTAAATAAAACATTGAAGTGAGTCCTCCCGCGTTATGTTGTGTTTGGAGAGTAACCCAATGTTTAAAACCCACTGTTATTCACGTTTTAATCAAAACATTGGATTTTATTTAAAAGTTTTATTTGTTTTAAAGTAAATATTGATTGCGATGAGTAATGAAATATTTAAAAGCTTTGAAGAATTGGAGGAATATTTCAAAAATCTTGGTATTGAATATCGATTCAGTTGTTATTATGAGAAGAATGGAGAGGGTATTCATATTCAAACATTCAGTTTATTGTTTTTTAATTAATCCATTGATTTGGCAAAAAGGCTGTCATTTGTTGGCTGAATATATGTCTAAAATTCAAAACGATATAAAGAGGTCTACGAAGGTATTCAAAGACAATTGCGATAAAAACAATTTCGCGCGAAGTTGTACCCAATACGGGGTCAGTCTTCTTCAGGGAAGGGGTGAGTCATCTTCTTCGACAGCTATTCTTGTTTTTACTCAAAGTCTGTTACAATCGATGACTCTTTGAATGAAAGGCTGTGAAAGAGATGTGAAGAAGTCTTCCGAATATTTGACTAAAGGCTGTGAACTGGAGGATAACGAGGGCTGTTTCTATGCGGGACAGCTATTGTCAGGGGCTGACCCTCTCTACAAGTCTGAAATTGAGCCAAATATACGAAAATCATTAGAATGTTTAGAAAAAGGCTGTAGTATGACTAAAAACGGTATAGTTTCGGGTGAGTGCTGTTTCTACGCCCACTCCCACTACTTAAAGGGCAAAAACGGGTGCGAAAAGGATTTGTTGAAAGCCTTCAAATTAGCGCAAAAGGGCTGTGAATTCGAAAACTTTCAGTCCTGTAATAACTTGAGTCAAATGTATTCCCTCGGAATGGGTACACAAAAAGATGAAAAGATGGCACAAAAGTATAAAAGCAAAACATTGGAAATGTTGGATCAGCTCAATAGCCAGAATCAAATCGAAATGCAGAGGACTTGACTTTCTTTTGTCGATATTTTGTTATTTTAGTCATATTTCTATAGAATTATATAAATAAATATTCTATTGATTTCACATTAATTTGCATTAAAATCATATTTATTTTAATTGAATTCAAGGAAAGGAATAATTATCTGATCCTATCTTCTCATAGGTTTTACCTTCAGAATTGTGATAACAACTGATAACAGTATTCACTGAAGAATTTGAGTTTCCAAAGGAAGGGAATAATTTTCAAATAATTTGATGATTTTTTACTCAATATTTATCCGGAATCGTTTGGAAACCTAATTTCCTCTGAATTATTAGGTTTTAATGATATTTTTTATTCTATAATTCTATAATTATCACACAATTAATGGAAAAACATTAAAATATGAGTAAAATCCTATCAAAAAATGAATGGAAGTATTTGTGGAAAATCTTTTATTGTCATACAATAGGAGCCATAGACCGAAACCATTGCCTTTCTGTGGATTTGAGAGTTTGCCAACAATTTGTTTGAATTTATTGGTTTAAATGAATTTCTAGGAATAACTCGTCAGTGATAACCACTTGAGGACCAATTTATTACTATCTTATAAAACAAATTAATTGAGGAAATTTGCGTTCAATAAGTGATGCTTTTGAAGGATAACCACTAATAACCACTAACACTATTGTCTCCCCCTCTCAAACATTTGACTAAAGATGACGACAATCTCTTAAAATACTGATTATTATTATTACAGAGTTGTTGTCAGCATTTAATAAATATCTAAATTAATTGAATTTAATTGTCTTTAAATTAAGTGAAAATATTCATACTTTAAGTGAATTTTAATAGTTTTGAAAAATTATTTTTTATTTTTGAATTTCTTTAAATATTGTTTTCTTATTCTCAAAGACATAATGAAAACCAAAAATATAAGAATCAATAAAAGGGAAAGAAATACTCCGAACGTCAATATTCCAAATTGTTTGAGTCCGAGACCTGACCAGAACCAGAGCCTAATGAATATATTCCTCTCGAAGAGATTTTTCGTAAAGTCCGGACATTCAAACAAATCGCTATTCAGCCGATTAGTTACACACTATTTGAGACATTTGTTAACTTAAATCAGTTTAAGTGTTGAATACTTACTCCACTCTTGGCGTTAGTCATAATACAATGTCCGCCAACTCTGTTGTCATCAAAAAATATGAGATACTTTCCGTCGGAATATGAAACGAGAGCATCCGTTTCCTCAGAATCGAAGGGAATGTCATAATCGACGACATCTTTGCTTTCAGGAAAATAATAACTATCAAAGTAATAGGCCTTCGGTTGGAATAATTTGTAATGTTTTCTATAAAAGACAACAATCGGGTCGTTGTGCTGAGCAATAGCTAACAAATCTCCGCCCGTCGGTAAATCTGTCCAATTCTCTGTTGTGCCCGAGTTATCAAATTCTTGGTTAATGTATGAATACCACAACCCGCCCTTCATTACAAAAACAGTTAATAGAGAGGAGTAAACAGTTGGGCTGATGGGTGAGGGGTCAAATGGGTCAAACCTTGATAAAGATAGTCCTCCCACTCAGGAAATTTGTATTATCCCCCGAAATATAGAAAGAGGTTTCAATATTATCGGGTAATCCGGGAAATAGTTGCGATATTTCTGTGGCATTGCCATCAACTCCTGATAAATCGGATTTAAGTTTCCAGGTCCAGGAGCTCATAAATATGTAAGTGTTTCCATCCTTAGTGAAGAAGGCGGTGTCAACCTCTCCATCGATGCACATGGCAATTTTCTTCATAATTCAATATTATATTAATTTTCAAATAAAATAAAATATTGAATACTAAGAGATCTAAAATAAACAAAACCTTTGAGTCAAAGATCACTCACCGGATCTATAAGTGTGTGAATGACATCAATTGTGATCGAAATTAAATATAAAATTATAATAATTTTCATTCTCTTGAAATCAATGCTTCGATAACTTTATTTAAGAGTGAGTTTTAAGACAATCGGTTCGAAGTAATTATATTTTTTTGGCTAATTATTTGAGTTTCGCTAACTTTTAGAAGAATCACTCGTTTCGTAATTCAAATGATTTATAATTTATATTCGGAGAGAGCGTGAAATGGCTTTAATTATAAGAGACGACACTTTTCTCAATTATCAGTCAATGAATAGACAATTATAGGGCCCGACAGTGATTGTCGTCACGCAGTCTAAACTTCAATAGTGATTAACTCAATTGCATTAAGATTTACAAAGAGATCGATTCAATTAATTTAATTGTATTTCGATTGTATTTCGATTGTGTTAACGCATTCTTTTCTCATTCAATTATAATTATATTTTATGTGATATAAAATGATTTCTCGGATTCAATATTAGATGAAATGTTTGATTGAATTCAAACTTTTTATAACTTAATTAATTGTGAACTCAAATCAATTTAAAGGTTTGAATAATTCTTTCAAAAATATTGACTGAATTCCAAAATAAAGTGAAATATTGTTTGAGATCTGGAATCAAATTTAAGTAATTATATATTCATAAAAACAAAGCAAATAATGGCCTTAAGACACAAATTTGGTTCAAAAAATATTTAACTCAATTCATATTTTATTGCATTTAATTATTTCATTTAAAACTATATATAATTACAAAGAATTTGAGTTAAAATAATATATTTAATAAATGTTTAACAATAAAAGTTTGACTAAAATGTAAATTAAAATTATTGCAAATGAAATGAATGGAAGCTCTTCTCGGTTGCAATTTGAATCAATTTGAATCTTGGTCTGTGATTACCAAATGGATTATGTCTGGGATTCGGTGACATAACTTTGATTTTCAAAACCATTTTTAAGTCGAGAATCACTTTGAGGCGAAACTGTCGAAGAATTTCTCAAACTTTTGGGACCTGTTTTGACAGTCTTTGAATTATTTGAAGTATTTGAATATGAGTTTAGATGGAAGTGATTGGCGATTGTCTTATCGCAAAAGTCTTTCATCACTTCTGATGACTTGTTGTTAACACTATTTTTATTGATGTTATGATTCATTCCTTTCGATGGAAAAGGTTTTGCACTTATTTTCTCAGAAGGTTTCAACTGATTGTTGATCTTCTTGTGGGGTAAAGCGTACCGTAGTTTCTCCCAAAACCATTTCTCGCCCCAAACTAAGTATGTTTTTGTTGTTAACAAGAAGACTAGATCTTTGTCCAGTTCTTCTTTAGGCGGTAATTGACCCCTGACTACAACAATGAGTCGATCTATTTTGTCCTCGAGCATCTGGTAATAGGCAGTATGGAACTCGACCTGAAACCAGATGGACTCAATGAAGTCCTTGGAGAGGACAAGAATAGTACGCTTAGAGTTCTGGACACTGTTAACAATGTTCCAACTGATCAGATTTCCCGGCAACCAATCCCTCTCATGAATACAGAGCTTAAAATACTGTTCATCGCTCTCAACACTATTTTCTACATTTGTTTGGATTGAGTTATGATTAACCGATAAATTCATTTGAGATTTTTTAAACTCATTTATCGGAATTATTTGATCCGAAAGATTCTCGTGAATGGAAGCACCGGTAGTGTTGTGCATAATAAGATTGGCCTCGTTGTTAGGTTTTTCCAACTTTTCAATCAAACTCATGACAATATCTCTATCGGCGCTCGAATATGAGACAAAGGCGTCATAAACCTTGTCTTCATCTAAATCTTCTTCACTAAAACTCAAACAAATAAATATAGGATTGAAATGAATATAAATAAAGGCTAATATGGTTTGCTTATTGCGATAGTAGAGCACCGACACTATGAACAGACTGATTGCTAATATTATGCACACTATGGTTAACCCGAGTAAGAGCTTATCGTTTTGGGCGGTTTGTAATATAGGACACAACACGTCGTCCGGTATTTCGATTATACTCGAACTCGAATTATACTCAATTATATCACATTTGATTGCATTCAAGTCGGCGATCCTCTCGTGATGACTCGTAAGCCATGACTTGAAATCACGTATTTGGCAGACACTCCCGGGGATTGCCTTCTCGTTATGACAGTCATAAGGATTGTTTCCTAAATAGAGTTTCGGTTCTGCGATAGAGTTGTCATTCAAATGAGAGGCAAATGAGTCGAAATTCTTTAAAACACTTAATGGCAAAGAAGTGATTCGATTGTCTCGTAATGAGAGGACACGGATTAGAGGTAATGAAGCGTTTTTGAAGCTATAAAACTGTGGAATTATGTCTTCGTGTACTACAGATATGCTATTGTTATCGAAGTAGATCTCAACGAACGAAGGCTTTCTCATGAGTTTATTGTCCCAAATGAACATTTGATTTATTTTTTCAATTTCTTCGATAGAATTGTGTCTGAGCTGAAGAACGACACCGTTTATGGTTTCAATGCGAGAGTTTGTGCTCTGATCTAAGGATATGTTAGAAAATCGCGATAACACCAACTCTTGTGGTAATGATTTCAATTGCCTTCCGTCGCAATCGATTATCACAGTCCTGTCAGTGCTCTGATAAATACAATCACAAGTCAACGGACAGATACTCTTGTCTTCTATTTGACAGACCAATTGAGATAAGTCTAACCGGTCTAATGTATGTCCCTTCAGATCATCGGGTTTTTCACACATTAGCTCAGATGAGTCGATAAGAAATATACTTTTTCTGTACAATACTTTTGATGATCGGATCGGAAATGTCGAGGACTGGGATTTTTTCACATAATTAAGGAATGGTTCGAGAAAACAGTCGCAGTTAATAGGGTTGTTGTCGAGTCTAATATGGGTTTCCCAAATATTAGTCTTAATCGAGTTATCTCTTATACGTCGGGTGTCGTCGTTCTTAAACTCTTCGCTATTACTATAATCGAGAGATAACTTATCGTATATAACGACGTCGTGAATGTCTATAGACGTAAACCTATTGAGACTGAGATCCAAATTAACAATCGGTGCGTTCGAAGAGCTGAAGACCGGCACCCGAAGGGTTCCCTTAAACGAATTGTTTCTGAGGTCTAATTCGGCGATATTTAGATATAAACTCCAATTAATTGAATTGAAGTCTGAATCAAAATCCGATAATTGGTTGTGCGCCAAATTGACCTTTCTCAATGTGGGCCCCAAACCAAATGGTATTCGACTTTGTTTGCTATTAATTGTCGTCAATTTGTTTTTACTCAAATTCAGTTCTTCAAGATTCTTAAGGGGAAGGAATAGTTGAGGATTTGTTTCTCGCAATTGGTTGAAACCGATACTTAATTTTTTGAGATTTCTGAGCTGGATGAATACGTTTTCAGGCAAATCTTCGATTTCGTTGCCGTAAAAATTTAGTTCAATAATTTGTGAAGAGTTTGAGCTGAAGATATCGCGACTTATATGTGATATACTATTATAGGAGAAATCAAGTTTTGCGAGTCTTGGGTTTCCACTGAAAAGACCATTAATTGTCAGATTTGTCAAAACATTTCCCCGAACTCTCACTGACTCCAAGTTTGGGGCATTTTTGAAGAAAGTTTGGGAACTTTTGCTAATTTGTGTTAAACGACAGTCTTCTGCCGTAAAATTGGTTAAACTGAGTAAACCTTTGAGTAAATTTGGAGGAAATGTCTGTAGTTTTCTGTTTGAACTGAAGTCTATTGACATTAGTTTAGTGTTGTGTCTAAACAGCGTTTCGGATAATTTTGATAATAAGTTGTTTTTAATACTAAAGTAATTCAAATTTTTCAGATCTTTGAACAACTCTTGTGGTAATTCAGTTAATAAGTTGTGCGAGAGGTCAAGGATTTCCAGTCGACTCAAGTTTACGAAAGCATTTAAATCCATTTTTGCGATTTGGTTGTGATATAAATATAATTTTTTCAGTGACTGACCCGCGTATCCGAAGGACGCCTTCGGAAGAGTCGACAAATTATTTGAATCTAATTCTAAATATTCTAATTTAGTCAAACCCCTCAACATATCGAAGAGTACTCCGGGAGGAGAGTCTCCTAAAAATGACTTTAATATTAAAACTTTCAGATTTGGAAAGTTTTCAGCGAATCTAAAAATATTTTCGTCAGAGACTGACGTTTCGCTGTCAGTGGTATTCCCTATAAGAGTATCATTCGATATGTCTGAGCGATTGGTTGCCGTGAAATTCACAAAATCATTGATCAGGAATTGGGATAATTTCAGTGACTCTAAAGACTCCAAACCGACCAAAAGGTTATTCATTTGTTTTAATGTGACCGCAGTTCGCGAGGATATTGAGAGGGATCGCACTCTACTTATTTCTGGTGTTTGAGAAACGTCTAAACTATTGTGTGTTTCGCTGTTTGGCGATAATTCGGAACTTATTTTAGATGTCTTCGCGTGAATGGATGATACGGATGACGTCCGATGGAAGACAACGCTCAACGGTAACGAATCGGGGAGAAGACAGTTCTCTAAACTGAACGAATCGATTGATTCGATACCAAAACCTAAAATTGTTTTTTAAACAGAAAAATAATGAAATGTCTGAGAAATTGTGGAAAACCAGTGAAAAAATGAAAAACATATAAAAGCAGACAATTGACGAAAATAACATTAATTGGAGTGTAAAATAGAGCGCAGGTTTTCCACGTTTTTTAACCTTAAATCAAAATGTGAAACACATTCAATTACAGAGAATTTCCCAAAAAATTTCACTGTCTTTTCATAATAACCATAATTTCTCATTGAATGCACACATTATATAACAAATCAAAGCCGTGTCTGAAATCCTGTCTTTAGGGCATTAAAACGTTTGAGGAAAAAATGACAACAAATTCATTGGATTCTTCCAAAAGTGATACAAAAACAACTCATCTTTCAATCTCTCAATTAATTAATTGGGAAAAAGGTTGAGTAATAATGGATTTCCACATCTATTCATATGTTTTTTTTGGGTTAAACAAAATCTATTAATTGAATCTCTTATTATAATTTCTATTTTGAAGACAAACTTTTTTTTACTCTTTTGTTATTTTAAAACTTGAATGAAGTTTCAATTCATCCCAAAACAATTGATGCGATTTAACTACAATTAAAGGAACTACTCTTTAGTTTCTTGGTCTGAAAATCTATTCCGGTTCTTATATGTAAGAAAAAACAAGATTCTTATGATTGGTATATAATTGACATAATTTCAAAATTATTGCTTATATTTATTAATCGCACGAATCAGTTGTTTAAATAACTAATTTATAGAGAGTTTGCGTTAAATAAATCAAAACTCATCACAAATAAACTGATTTCGATCTCTATTTCAACGGATAAACACATTTTCCTATCATTTCATCTGATTTTCAATTAAGACTAAAATAAAATCTCGCAAAACAAGTGTTCAGTGAATGCCATAAAAGAAGATAAAAACATAAAAGACAATAAAGAATCGAATATGGAATGGATGAGCAAATGGTTTACTGGAGTGAACTAGTTCAAATGTAATTAAACCTTATTTAATATCTCTGAGGATTTTGTTTTTCAAATAATGATAAAAATTCTTTAAACTTATATCCAATTAAAAACAACTCTTATTTAGACTAATTATGTCCTGATTGAGGTCTGACTTATAGGAAGACTGGAGGAGAGGGTGTGTGGAGTGATGTGACGAATAGGTCGAGAAAACAACATTTTAATTGCAAAATCATTTGTAAAAATTGTTGGGAAAATGTGTTGTTTCGGTTCAACAGTTGATTATATTGACGAAGAGGTGAATGACGTGCAATGAATCGAATAAATAAATAAATCAAATATTCAGAGCTATAGAGAGTCCACACCAGAGAACAGACAACAGAAAGACATACCGTTTGACAGGAAAAGGGCTCACAATATATTCAAACATACAATCGATGAATAACTGAATAGTAATCAAATGCGGAATTTATTATGTTTTCCATTATATGTGAGACACAAATAACTTCAAGTTTTTTATGTCAATTGACTCAATGCATTAGAAATTGTAACCTGCAATTGTCATTACGATCTGATACATAACTAACATTTCTCATATAAAAAGAGATAATATATGGCTTTGAATGGTGTTCCGCATCGATAAAAATACAGCGATTCCAGTAATTTGATGGCAAAACAAATAGCTTTTTATTTGTCAGACTTTTCATTAAAGTTTTGACAGTTTTCTGGTTTCGGCAAAACTGCCAAAAATAGAGTATAGAGTTGTGTTTTATGTCTTACCCTGGAATAAGGCGGGTCTGAAAGCTGGCGATCCATTATCGCAGGTGATCTTCACTTGATGTCCGATCTCGTATCGGATGAAGAATGAGTATGGTACTATGTGGTAGTCATCGCTGACCTCTGAATGTGTTGGTTCACTATAACAGGTGAGTTCCCACCCGCCCTCTTGGATCTGACTGCACTCACATGTGTTCGACTCTATGTCTGTCTGTTGAATGACTAATGAGTTGATGAGTTGAGCGGAAGGACAGTTAGCGAAACAATCAACAAAAGAGTTCATAAATATATCACTCGATATAACTAACAATAAAATGGCATAAAATTGTTGGACTGTTGAGGAAATGCCACTGAATTTGATTCGCTTTATCTTCGAGTCAAACATTATTTCATTAGAGACGTGAAAACACTTTTATTTGAGGCTATATTCCGATCTCTAATTTGAGTATTGGAGGGGTTTGTCCACAATATGAGCCAATATGGGTCAGGCACTCAACACTCGGGTCAATGCATCCAATTTAGGATCTCTTTTGAATAGAAATTCATTTTACTTCTCGTCATTCACTTTATATTTGACTAAACGATAAAATTTTTAAACTTAAAAACAATTTCATAAAAGATTTAAAAGTATTGACGAAACACTCGTTTAATAACTTTTTAAACAAACTTTGAAGTAATAACAGATTCAGTGAAAGACTTCATTCAAATCAATATAAATCTTTTGATTCATTTCTAAAGAAATTGAAAAAATGAAAACTTATTGCAAAGTATTGAAGAATATATTCAAATATCAGTGTTTTGTTTGTCTCAAACTCTTATGAGTCGGTTCTGAGTCTCGTCACTGAAATAAGGCGCAGATCAGAGCCACCACTGCTTCGGGGCATTCAGTTTAAGCTCTTTGCCATTCAGTGGAGTCACTGTATGACTACATTACATACACAGCCATCAAGTTATCCAATTGTAACTGCAATCGGGAATCCCAATAATGAACGAACGAACTGAACAAACTTTCTTGTTTGGCAATGTTTGGGCAGTTTGAGCATGCTCCTTTAACTTCATTCGAATCAAAAGCTAAACTAACAGGTGTCATAATGTCTGCAGTGAATTATTTTGTGTCGAGCTCTGAAATAGCCTACCCTTGAGTGTCCTAGCTAACTTTGTGAGCCTCACTTCACTATGAAAACCGGTTTGATTTAGAAAATGTTTCTCTCTATTAGTTAACAAACTTTAAGACTAAGAGTTTCCCTCACTTTGAATGAGATATGAATGTGATATGAATGCGAATATCGCTGCCATTCGTCAAAATTGTGGGCTTTTTGTGTTATCGACAAAAATCAAAATAAATGTGTTTAATGACCGATAAATTAATCCGTATTTTCAGTATTTTCAGGAATTTTCTGAATTCACAAAAGTTTTCAATAATTTGTGTGTAAAGTATTGCCATCTTTTGACTCATTCTCTTCACTGTCTCTAAAGTGCATTCATTGAAACAATTCGGTCCTCTTTTATATTTGGCCTCAACTCAAGAATTGTTAGTAAATTGTGATATAATAAAAGGCCAAACGTTTGGGTGAAAAGCATTTAATGTTTTGATACAAATTAGGTGTAAATTAAAGTCAAATATTAAATGAAATGACGTTTTAGTTATCATTTGTTTGTCATTTGGATAAATAGTTTACAAATTATCTCAACTATTGGTCTATTGAACCACTAATAAAACCTCTGATTTATTCCAATAATAACAATGTCGACGAG
This sequence comes from Punctoribates punctum, assembly GCA_034698165.1. Lineage (NCBI taxonomy): Eukaryota > Metazoa > Arthropoda > Arachnida > Sarcoptiformes > Punctoribatidae > Punctoribates > Punctoribates punctum. The sequence continues at coordinate 15,322 of JAQGBD010000067.1, forward strand.
TCGTACCCCTGAAGAAAGGGAACCACTTCTTGGTGGCGGTAATTCCAAGTCACAAATGGGGGACACCTCCCCCTGGAATAACAGCGCACAGCGGACACCACCCGTCGGGGGAGACTATTATGTCGCTGAAGGGGCCTCTTCTGACGCACAGCCCTCGACGTCGAGCTATAGTACGGGAACCGGACAGACGTCTCACAGATGTATATCTTCAGTGATTTCACTGAAAATGTGTTTAAAATTATTTTTTAATTAATTTTTTAAAACCCGTATTCAGTTCAGAGTCCGGCCTATACTGAGTCATATGTAACGGTGCCGGCCATAGGACCGGATGAACTGCCGCCGCCTTATAGCTCAGCGATGGCTAATGGGATGCCTGTTATGGTGGGCTGTCGTGTCTGTGGATCAATGATTGACATCAGCGGCAAAAGAGAACAACACGTCGTTAAATGTGATAATTGTAGCGAAGCGACGGTCAGTCCCTCCGATCCACTCATTAAGTAATTGAAATTAAATGTCTTTATGTTTGACAGCCTATTAAAAGTGCGCCGACGGGCAAGAAGTACGTGCGCTGTCCCTGTAATTGTCTTCTTGTATGTAAAGCCAGTGCTCAACGAATAGCCTGTCCTCGACCGCAATGGTAAGAAAGTTGTCGTAGTTTTTGAATCAAAGGACTAATCGTTTGATTTAATAGCAAACGAATCATCGCTTTATCGGTGAACCCAACGATGGCCAACAACTCTACGCCTGCGATGGCACCCATTCCTGGAATGTGTCGCGTAATCTGTGGTCACTGTCACGAGTCGTTTCTGTTTAACACGTTGCAGAACAACCTTGCTCGTTGCCCCCATTGCCGCAAATTGTCTTCAGTGGGCCGAGAGTTTGCCCGAACGCGAGGCGTCGTATTCCTGATCTTTGGGCTCATCTTTTTGATCGTCTCTTTGGGAGTGATATTCGGAACACTGTCTGCTGTGAACAGCGGTTCTCGAGGTCTGATCGCTTTAGACGTTATATTTTCGTTCATATGTTTCCTACTCTTTGTTCGAGCGATTCATTACTTATCGATGAAAACGAGTCTAATCGACACCATTTGAGACACCATTTAATGCCATTTAATAACAATTGTTTTACCTTTTATTCAATTCTTTATATATTTTTTAGTTCACAAATAGTTTGAGTTTATTCGGCTTTCCATCAGTTGATTGTCATTCTGTTCGGTTTGAATGAGTTTTGATTAAATTGTTTTTAATTCAATTTTTTCTAATTTTTCGTTCAATTTATATATAATTTTGAAATATTTTTCCGTATTTTCTAAAAGTTGTTAAAAACAATTGATTTAAAATTGTATACAATTATAGAATATTTAAATTTATTTAATTTTTAAAAAGTTTTCAAATGAGTCATAAATTCAATCTTTGAATCGATTATCGGTTATATTAAAGACTTCACTCTTATTATCAGTCAGTCCTCTGATAGCACTGTTTGCCTCTTTTGGCAAATAATTTACAGAATTTGCGAAAATTGTGAAATAATTTTGCATAAAATGCTTATCAAATATAAAACCACTTAAAACCAAAATCTTCCAAAAATTCTGTCGCTTCAGAGAAAATATATCATTGAATTCACCTTTTCTTAAGAAATCGCATAAATAACTGGTTTTCAAAGAGTAGTTTTGAAATCATTTGAGATGAGCTCATTCTAAGTAACTTCACTCAAATCAATTTCTTATGCAAAACATAAAAAGTAATGTTTGGGAAAAAATTGAGTTTTTGTTTCCAATATTGACTCAAAGTTATTAAAAAGTTTTAATCACATAAATAATTAGTGTTTTGATTAGAGCTTTAAATCAATTTAGAGTTTGTAGTGATTATAGACTTTCTAACAACAGATATGTTCATAAATAGTCTTACATTTAGTCCGAAAACTTAATAAACAATTGACTTAAAGCCGACACTATTTGACGGATTCCTTAATCTGTCGTTAATTTGTTTGAATGAAATCAATTTGAATCTCATTTAATGATTTAATAATTGTTTACAAATTTAATGAAAACATAATTTGATTTAAAAAACTATTTGTCTCTCAATTGAGAATAAAAACCATATTTTCTAAAACATATGTAAACCGTAATAACAATGGGTTTAAAGCAGATATCGCCAACTCTTCGGCTCAGGGGAAGGGGGGGGGGGGGTAGTCCAATGCCTTCGTATAAGGAAAAATCGGCTTCGCCGACAAAATTTCAGGGGGTATTTTCCAAATTTTCGGCCTCAGAGGAGGGTATTCTGGGTAAATCTGGTTTAAAGGGGTTTATGGGGTTTTTTGATTATTCCGATGTTTCGCAGCTGTCGGACGACGACAGGAGTGAGCAAAATAGTGGCCGACACCCTCACAGGCATAATCATTTTGTGGAGCGCATACGCCACTGCGAAGGTTCCCGAACCCGCCATTACTTTGGCCGCTGTTTCACCGAATTGATCCAAATTTACGTATTCACTGACATCGAAACCAAAGTAAATGAGACAATAAAAGAATCCCAAAGACACCAACGAAAGAGCAATATGTAAGACAACAGCAGTGGTTCCGTAGTTCTGAATAAGTCTCTTAAGTCTCTCGATATGAGTGAGTTTAGGCTCGTCCTCAACGAAAGACACTTTCACCGGATCCGGTCTTTTCGACTTTTTGTCACTAAATTTCCTCAATATTAGGCTTTTGTAGTGATTTTGAAGCAAATTGGGATCACTTTGTGATTGGCTTTGAGTCAATGTCACCAATCGATTGGTCAAAGCAAACAAAGTCCTCTTCGAATAGAGTTTATTGACATTTAATAAGAGGTATGTCTTTGAAGACAACATATCGACTGCAATGTGAGCCGTATGTCAACAAAACGTAATTAAGTTTACAAACGATGTCTTATGTCTGACATCAGATGTCTCTCACATTCACTAATCATTTGCTTTGAATTCATCTCAAGAATCAATTGAATCACATATCGAAGAATCGATGAAAATATGTGAAAACGACTCTAATCTCGACATTTGTCTTATTCGAGACATAAGTCATTGCAATGAATTAAATCAGAAATTCATAAAAAGAAATAATAAAATGAAAACAAAATCAAAACAAGCATTTGATGGATGAGTTTAGCGCTGATTAAAACAAATGAAAACTTATGAGAAGTTTAATTGAAAAGTCTTTATAAATGATTCACTCATTTATTGGTCAGAAAATAATTTTGTTTTTCGTTTATCTCAACATTAATACAATATTGAGAACCGCTAAAGAGTTCAGTGAATTGACGGCCGAGAAATGCAATTAATCCAAATGTTGATGGTTTAAAAGTCGGGAACATTTTGTGCCCAACATCTGAGTTATGATCAATTAAGAAGAATACATGCAATCAATTCATTGCTTTTTGTTTTTTCGTTTCCTTTGATTGAATCCAATCTAAACTCAATTACATTCGAGTAATAAATTGCTTGATTTTTGTTTCTTTTCAGTGGAAACATGTGAACGGTTTTAGGAAATTCTCATAATTTATTTAATCCATTATATTCTGAGCTCTAAATTGGATTAATTAGACATTGAGATGAGGTGTCGGCCCGTTTTGGCCCTTTTTGGCAGTGCGTTACCCGTTATAATTGAGGCCACATATGAGTCACTAAATTAGATTCCGATTATTTTGTCGATAATAATGGTTAGAATACTAACTATACGTAGGCTTAGGGGAGATGTGATGTGATCTGCGATTTACTGTTCACTCAAATGAGGAAAAATATAATTATTGCAAAAATTCGCGATTATTCGCGATTTGAATGAATCGCTGCCAGAAATGAAAACTTGCTTTTAATGCTTTACAACACTTTTTTTTATTGAAGACTCAGATCTTTTGCATCAGAAAAGGAGGCTTTCGTTTAGATTTGCGTTCGATGTGATGCTGAGTCGTGAGTCGGCCTTCCAGTCAATACAATATTATCGCTTTCGGCGATTTGCAAAAGTTTTCACGTTTTAGTTTTTTGAGACCTCACCCAAACCCTAAATTATGCCCAAAGCTATCAATGGCTTTGGATATAAAACTGTTCAGAAGTTTTATTTACGAAATTCAATGCTGAGTAGAGTACAGCTGTTAGTCGTGCTTCTAATGCATTTCTCTCTAGAATACAGCCTCTCTCTGGTATGTCCTGGGGCCAAAATCCAATTCAGTATTATTCCAATGGATTTACTAAAAGCTTCTATTCGTTTGATTCTCTCTATTTTCTGCCCACAAGCAAAAGCTCTGAACAAATGCACACAACGTTTAGAAGTTATAATTTCTGAGGGGATCACCAGGTCCTTTCACCCGAGGCAACTACACGAGGTCGCCATACCAGAGCTCCAAATTGGATATATTTCGAAGAATTCAAACTTTGTTTCGAGATATTCAATAACTGATTTGCTTTTCATTGTTTTAATGCTTCGATGCGTTTCTCAAACACATTACGCAAACCATACGTAAAATTGAAAAATGAATTTTAGGTCAAAGTCCAAACACAAAATTACCCTGTTAATGCTAACATAGTTAACACCAAGAATGCTCTCAAAATTCATAGCTTTTACCACCAATTTTGAAGTAAAGTTATTGTTATAGCGCATGATTTTAGTGATTTAATTGGCCGAAAGTGGAGTGAGGCCCTTGGTGATTACACGCTTATAACAACCACAACCTGAATAACTGAAGACCGGGTACTGCACCAGAAATTCAATAAAACATTGCATACATACAAATATAACTAAAACTGCATTCGACTGTCTGTCGGATATATTAATCACTCGAAAAGAGATAACCCAATAAAGAAAGAGTGAAAACACGTCCGAAACCACGAATTGCATTACATTTGCAAAGAGGGGCTCCTCTTAGTCGGCGATGTGATGTCTTCTTTGACTATTGTCGGACCAAATGAACTGAGCATTGGGTGGATCTCAATAAAGATATTCTTGATATTTACAGCCCGATTAAATAAGAAGGAAAGGAATTCGATTGAAGCAAGGTCCTATAGGTTGATTGTGTTGCTCTAATCCCAAATCTGTTCCATTCAAGAAGTTTGACATAATTCTTGAGATTAATTATAAGATAATTGTTGAGAAGAAAGACTTTCATTTGGTTTGTTTGAAATATGATATAATCGGAAACCATATCTTAAGAGAAGAATAGTTTGTAAACCATTTGAGTGAAGACTACTCTTTGAATTGATTTTATGAGAAGAGCTGCGAATAAACATTCTTTTGAGTGGGGATTGAATTCATATATTGCTTTTATGCCATCACAACAGGGGATCCCGGATTTGTTGTCCCACCCTTTGGAGCGGTAATGCCTGCCAGCGATTGCCAGCGTTTTTATCTCTTAGGCTCTGATCTGTCTTTGATATAATGGATGGCATCTCCTAATTAAGACGCTGTGATCTATGAATTCAAAGTATTTCTCTTTAATAAATCAATTGAAAAATTTTGAGATCCAATTAATTATGAAATGCTATTTAGAATTGATCTCAAGTATGGAAATGGAGAACAGTTGGAAGTGGTGTACATCGGTGTGAGTCAGTGATGCCAACCCGAGTGATGCCAACCAGAGTCACAGCTCATCGCTATCTCTCATAGTTTGAGGCAATAACTCATAAATATTCTGCTTTCCATTCAAATCAAATCTAATGAAGTTTCAGACTTTTCTTAGCATTTATTTCTCTTTTTAATACAAATTTGACATTTTATAGGAAAATCACAATATATTAAGTTAGGAATAGACTCAAACACTACTCATTTATAATATTCAATAAATATATTACATATATCTATAAATCAAAACAATTTAATTAATCGATAGGCTCTAAGTTATCATTGATTTTGACATCAAATCAAATGAATTCGAGACAAACCTAAACACAGAATGCCATCCAATTTATCTATAATACAATTTATGGCACTTATATTCAACTCTCAATTATATTATCGTTTTGTAATAAATTCCGAATAATTGAAAAAATATATCAATTATATATATAATTGTAATTTTATAGATTAATAGATGACTTTTGGTTAGTTTTAACACTTAAAAGAATTTCGAAAAGCAATATATTTGAATATGTTATTGATGTTGACAAGGTAATTCACTCAAGCAGTTATTAGATCAAAAGAAGTAAGAGTTTCACTGAATTTCGAGTGATTTGTAAAGAAAATGTGAAAAACTTGTACTCAATGTCTCATTATTTTCAAAAGTCTTTGAATATATTCAACAAATAAATATACATTTTGTTTGAATTCAAAGTTAAATACAGCGGTCTTTCAAATGATTGATAAATTCAAGGATTGGAATCAAGTAACTCAAACCACAACCCTTTGGGAAATAGACTTCCAAAATGATAAGTCTGAGTCTGAGTGATCTTTTTAGTGATCTTGATCACTATTATATTCTCAACTGCTTTCTATCAAATACTAAAGACTAATACCAAATGAATGTTAGAAACAAAACTACAAAACTATTAGATTTGATGACAGAATTCTAGTCTATTTGAAACACATTAACATTAATTTAATCGAAAAAGAGATCAAAACATTTTTCTATACTTTTCTACAAAGTTATGAAATATTTGAAAATTTTAAACGCATTTCAACATTAATTGATTGAAAGATTGATTAAATGTATTCAAAAAAGAGATGTTTATTAGAAATGACTGATCAGAGCATTAAAGTGGTAAACATTTGCGACCGACTAAATACTCAGAGAACTGTTGGCCCTCAACACCTCCTCCATTGGATGCCATAATTCTGAATCCATTGTTCAATAATCTGGTGATTGTTTGTAAAGAATTGAGTTTACAGTAACCGTTCAAAGGGAAGCGTATGACATGTTTGGCGTCTTGATTCCAGGCCACTCCACTCCTCGAGTCCATCAATGTTTGACTTATTTCGGGAAATACTTCTTCGATTAGATTACGTTCACCACTAATGCAGACCCTTTCGCCTAACTCTGGACTTATATTAAGTGCCAAACACTGGTATCCCGACTCGTTTTCGTGATTACCAGAAGTCGGGGAATCAGAGGAACAGTTATGAAGACAATTGCGGCCATTATTTAAGTAATATTTGTTCGCAATTCTATTTTTGGTGCTATAGTTATGAGGAAATACATTACTGTTTGGAGATGTGCTACGACTGCAACAATTGGAGCCATTGTTCCGCTCTTTCCTCATCTGTTCCAATAACCTGTTAGTCAATCATCGAATCGATTATTAGTCATATTTTGATGAGAAATACATTTCATTGAAAAATACAATTAGAGCTTAAACTGATTTTCGTCTTATTTTTAGTTCAATCGTTTCTATATAACTTTCAATCATTAATTTCCAGTGTTTTAAAACTTGTGATTAAATCCTTTTCTTAAATGCAATTCATTTTTAATGTCATTTCTGTCACTCAAAAAGAAAAATGGTTTTGAAAATAAGGCGATTCTTTTGGATTAATTTTTCCGTTATTTTTATTTTTCATCAAAATATACTCTAAAAGCTATCCATAATTTGTGAACTTTAAAAACTGATCTTTCAAAATTCAAATATTTAATCGATGATATTTTTAATTAATGATCAGCAAAGTTAAACCTTATAAGTGAATGTGCTTGCTCAATATCTCAATATATCCATATTTATTCACTCAAATGAATTGCTTTGTTTAAATAAAATGCTTTTACACAAATAGTAAACAGTTATCCAGAATTGGCAATTAGCCTGGCTAATTTGATTTTCCAGCAAAACCCATTGTGAGTGTGAGCGAAGAAATGGTTCAATTTATTATTTATTTAGTGTCTGTCTGGAGAAATAGATTCTGAACCATAAAAGTCAGGTTAAGTAAATATATGGCGAAGATGTGACCAAGCTCAATATCTTGAGGGCACATTCGAAATAATCAAATCATAATTCTTCTCACAGTTTTGGAAAAGGGGTTAAATAAGACTAAAAATGAAGTGTTTTGAGAGGAAATCTCTCGATTTCATTATCGGTGAGTCAACCGATTAATTGATTCAAATTCAGATATAATCAGCGAATGAGAGCTCACTTCCAATGATAAAAATTGTCTGCTTTTGGTTAGTCTTCAAATTTATTTGCATTCTTTGATCTTTATTTGAAATATTTTGTTCTTGTTCATTCCAGTCAGACTCAATGATATCAGAATTGAGTAAACTTCTCAAAGTCAGGGCGTTTCGAGTTTTCAAATCTAAACGCGATATATGAGAAAAATCCTCCGATTTTTTCCGGGAGTAATCAATGTTTGATCTAATGAGATATTATTGAAACTAACCCTGCTTATTACTGATTAGATTCTATTGATTGGAAACTAAAAATATTCAACAGATATGTTATCAAGCAGAGATCTAGAAGATTCTTAATCTATTAGATTAATACAAAGTACTATTTTTGATCAAATCATTGGTTTGTATTAAAAACAAATTAATTTGTTTTAATTCAAAATCGAGAGCTTTCTTACCTTAGAAGAGCGGGGATGTCATAGAACTTGGCCTCTTCATAGAGAAGCTCAAATTCATTAAAGTTATCAGGGATAACCAGCGAATTGGTTCGCAAAAAGTTCAAAATGTGTCGAAACATTTTGCCGTCTCTGTCGATGAAGTAATGCTGTTTCAAACTGTCCAATACTATAGGAATGGATCCATTGAACAGTCGGGCCAAACGACTCTCAGGGTGTCTATCATTTGAATCAATTATGAGAAGTTAACATGGACATATATCAAAATTGGTTATTAAGTTAGCGAATAATTCTATGATCAGGTTTTTGAGTGATTAGTGATTACAACCGGAGTTTCTTAACTATATTTAATAACCCAATTAGTTGTGGGAAAAGTAGAGTTCAATCGTTTTAAAAGTCCTCTTAAATATTGGCCACAGTTTTTAAAACTCAGTAATTAAATATATTAAATAATTGGATAATAATTCTTCAATATTTGAGTAAATCATGAAAATTCAACCAGGAGCAAAAGAATATTTGCAAGAATTTGATAATTGTATGAAAGCATGTTATCAAATATAAAATATATTCAATTCTATTGTATTTCATAAAAAATACTCATCAATTGAATTCGAAATAGAATTTAGCTAGATAGATTACATTTTTCAAAGCGTTATATATTTAACGACGGGTTAGGGTTGGGCTCAAAAATAAGGCTCTAAAATGTTTGATATAAACATTGCGTTCATTACTAGTTTTGGGCGCAAATTGTTTGCAAAATAACCAAAACATTTATTTTAGAGAATTAGAAGTCAATAAATGAAAGGTTAATTTATATGTACTTGGTTAATGTTTCCAACGAAGAAGTATAGATAGAACCGCCGACATCAATATGAACGGGTGCTGTATATCTGGAGGCAGCGGCAACGCAGGGTATTCCTGATATTTTATGGTTATAATTAGCCGTCGGAGAGGTTCGGGCTGGCGATGAGTTACCCGACAAACAGTGGTCAACACTTCCGGCAGAAGAAACACCGCCTGAGAGCGCACTCATTGTAATCGACACCTTTGAAGGCTTTTAAACTTAATTAGAAGACAATTATTTTGAGGAAAACTTCACAATTTCTCAAATATTTTCCCCTAATTTAGAGTCAATTCGGTTATAGTTTTGTATTTTAGACATAAAATAAGAGAATTTCATTTTCATTGATGTCTTCAATAATCAAAAGTTGCCATCAAATGACTGCAGAGAATTCACGATACAAATGATGGCCTCGGAGTCGGACTCACCAAATATTGAAATACAAGCCCCGGGCCATCTCTAAGAGAATCCAGAACTGTTTGAACAGTGCTCTACAGAGTGACGCACAGTCCTTACAGCCAATCCGTATGTATTATCAACTCTCGTACTCCAAGGTATGGTATGGTTACGACCCACTCATAGACAATAATATTGAAGCAATTGTGGCGAACCCTCCGAACCATTCAAATCATAATTAAATCTCAATTTAATGGAAAGTCAACAAAATTTGCCAATAATTAAAAAAAGTAATATTCATAAGAATTTGTTTTTTAAATTGTTTAATGGCATTGAGTTAATAAGATATAGAATGCAGAAATAAACTTGGTCAATTTAATAATATCATCTCTACTAAGTATAAAATTTAATATTTGTTACTTTTCTGCTTTATAAGTTATAATAACTCAATAATCTTGGTCATTTCTGTTAATCTAAAACCAGAAGAAAGTAGTTTTGGAGGTTTACCCGACTCTTACAATATATCAATTCATTTGAGGTGCGCTTCACAGCAGACAATCACATCTTTAATATTCTCCACTCTATGGGCTTAGCTTTTGGGGCAGAATCTGCCCCAGGCTTTAGCAACTGATGTGAGTAAAGCACATTCTAGAGTTCGAGGACATCCATACACAACAGTACAACTTAAGAGAAGATCTAAACCAAGGAGAACTTGTTTGGGAGCTTTTTATTTATCATTTTGTAATGTATTTTGTGAATCACAATTTTCAACCTTGTCCAATTTTGTTGATTTTAATAATGAGAAATAACAAGATTGTCGATCTTATGCTTTTCATTGCACTAGTCTAACAATCTTGCTGGTGGGATTTCTAAATTGTTCCTGGTTAAATGAAAACTCACTGGTTTCTGAAAATTTCATTTTTGAAACGGTTATTCTCGAATTGAAAGCATTGGTGCCCTCTATTGCCTCTATTCTAACTCTAAACCAATAAAATCTCTTTTTCTATTTCAGATGAAAAGTTTAAGTTTTACATGATCATTCTTTAAAGGGTAAGACTATATTCTATCAGGTTTATTGGCTTGCTAAGCGTGAGAAAGTCCTTTCGGTCTATTATTTAAAAGTCAAAAGGGCGTCCCTAAGATTTAGCAGGGATGAGCCTGGCCCGAGACCCTATTGGGCCTTAAGGTAGGGCTAATTATTTTCTGTCCATAAGGGGAAGCAACTCCATAAGCCCCCTCCTAAGCTTATGCCTGGATTTAAGAAAAATTAATTTATATTTAACTCTAATTTAAAGTTTTAATAAGTGATTCATTGGATGCAAGAATTTTTTCCCATTTATTATTAGCTTGGTTAGATATTTCACTGACTATAGTAAGTCTATGTTGTTGTCTTCAAATTTTCACTTTTCAATATTATGGACAAATTCATCCCTCTATTATCTACACTACCGATCGAGAGCTCCTGTATCGAAAGTACCTGGATATTACTTCCAATACTTGTGAAAAATTAGCAGAACAAAATTTTACTTGAAATTTATCAACGATTTATTAGAAGACATTAATTATCAGCGTTTAAATTCAACTTTGAGAGAGTTAACAAATTATTGGTGAAAATATTCTTGATTATTTTCTTAAGCGACATAATTTGTATCTAATTACCCAGTTCATTGAATCATACTAACTAGTAAGTCTCTTTTAACTTAATTACTTTATGAGATTACATAAGAGAAAGATTAATATTTAATGTATGTGTGGGTAAACCACTTATTTAATGAGAAATAGGATAATAACATATAACATAAACTTGCTAATTTTGCAATAAATCTTTACTAGTTTTTGATAATCCCTTTTATTAGAAGTCATATAAGAGAAGCACTAAATAAATAAATAGCCGAAAGTCAGGGCTTTAGTAATGTTTTCTTAATCCTAATTAATTGAGTCTTTGATTAAAATGAATAACAATTTAATTAAATTAATTAATTTGATTAAAGGGTTGATTGAGAGCCGAATGTTATGTAATGTTTGGATGGCATGAGTCGAGTGACACGTATTGCAGGTTTACTTTTAAATGTTTCTATAGTTATGTTTGTTTTGTTGTGTTTTGCTTTCATTTCATTAAATTTTAACTAAAATTAAATAAATTTAAACTAAATTATGGAAAATATGGATATCATTACTCTGTTCTCAGACTACAAACAGATCTGTATTCAGAGGATAAGACAAACCGACGGCACAGAGGTTGGCATTCAATCGCTTTCAACTCAATCTGTTTTTCTGTCAACAAATGTAAACAATTTATTGATCTTTCAGTCAAACGAGTCTTTGATGGTATTCATGGAGAACACAATCGAAGAACTCTTAGACCAAAACGAGTCACTCATTCAGACAATTATCGAATTACAAAAAGAGGCCAAAAATAGATGCAATGAAATGGACAACAGATTGGCGTTGAGTGCAAACAAAACAGGTCTCAAATCAGATCTCAAAACAGATCACATTTTAAACCATTTGCTCACTTTTCTCACCATTTTATTCATATTTTCGCCCCTTTATAGAAGAAGTAGTTCTGGCGCTCAATAAATACGAAAAAGACATCAAAATGATTGTCAACTCTCGAGTTTCTGCCATCGAAGCCGCGGATCTGATCGAAGAACTGAATTCTCATATCTGTGCCGTTGAAATAGAAAACAATTATCTTCGCGAACAAAACGATAATTTGAAACACGATTTGAGTAATTTAATCGAATTAATCAAAAGAAGAATCGCTGACCAAAACCACACCAATGATGACAATCATACCCCAGAATCAGACAAATGTCTTACTTTCTGTGACGTCGATCCCGAAGACATTTTTGGTCCGATTGAGGCCATAACCAGTGCTAACGGGTGTTGTGTCGATGAGTGCGTTCAGGTCCAGATGTCCGACAACTGTCTGACTGGCGAACGGTCGCTCTCCCGGTGCTCTTCCGTATCAAATCCAAACAGATATTTAGTGGAGGAGAAGGAACTCCTCATAAATAAACTTCAGGAACATTTACAGACAATAACCAAAGAACTTGAATTAAAAGATGAAGTGCTTAAGAATATTGAGTTCAAACTGAATACAAACCGAAGAGAAAACTCAGAATTGAGACAAAATTTGGATCAATTGAACTCTAAGTACGACGAATGCGAATCAAAACTCGAAGAAGCCATCGATAGGGTGTCGACACTCAATGAGCACAAGAGATCTCTAATGACTCAATTAGACGACGAAATCGAACAGAGAATTAAATTCAAAGAAGAACTCAAATCATTGACCACAAGACTCTTGGAGAACATGAAGACTGTGGAACAGCAGTCGATAACAATCCAACACTTGAGGGAAGCAATTGTCTCGAAGTCGAAATCGGATTCGACACAACTGAACGGCATATCATTCAACTCTAGTCCTCAGCATTTATAGCCTAAACGCTAAACCATTTTGTGATTAAAAATAACTATAAATCCATTAAATATGTTATTGTTTTTGTTAATTAAAGTCACTTTAATTTTATTTTATTATTCAATTCGTTAAAAATGTATTTTTGTCGGAAAAATAGACAATTATTTACTCGATATTATATTTTTGGTCATTTATTTTCTGGTTCTTCGTTCTTATCATTATTTTTGCCAAATATTTATCTATTATTTAATACAAAGACTGAAATAAAGTATAATTCAGATTAGAATTTAAATGAATTGTGATTTTGTTGAATGTATTCATTGATTTTGAGTACAAATTTGTAAGAAATCAAATAAACCGGTCTTTTGGTCGACTTTTTGCTTCTTTTTACTGCTCAACAGATTCTCTAAAATCTGTTTTTGTTTAACAGAACTGCTTTTGTTTGGAGTCTTAAATGAATTATTCGAAGTCTTATTCTTCTTTGAAGAGTCGTTCCGATGGACGGGTGTTTCAAATGAATTTGATTTGACTTTCAGTCCATTTTTATCGGCTTTCGGTGTTTTAGTCACTCTTTTCTTCTTTGGTTTAGGGATTCCCTCAAATCTGTGGATATGTTTACATATAATACAGTTTGCAATCAATTTATTTGTCTTCAGTTTTGATGATTTGTTTTTGGGTTTAATTCTCCACTTCTTTAAGTGAGACAAACATTTGATGCAATCATTTGCTTCAGAAACAAGTGTTTTGTTTTCCTCTTTATTTTCTGCGTTCAGTCGTCTTATGATTTGTTGTCTGTAATAAACGGCACTCTTTTCGCACAACTCTTTGCTGACAATACTCTCGATTTGTTTCAAATAATTAATACTTTTATTATTAATAATTGTGTTTAAATCCATTTCCAAAGAAATCAAAACAAAGTGAAAATCCCTTTAATTTGTTAAATGTCTGCAGAATATAGTGAAGTGTAGGGATTGTGCGGCAGATGTCTCTCACTTTCATTTAAATCAATTGAATGGCTTTTTATACGAATCTAATGTTAAATGGTTTGAAACCACTCTAACAATAAGAAGGTTTCATTAAAACCATCGGATTATGTTCTTGTAATACTTCAACCAGCAAGGTGATCATACAAACCCATATCAACTCTTTCAACGAAGGACTATAACTTTTAGATTGGTCATTTAGATACACTCCTGGTCAAGTTTTTAATTAATATACAAAGTGGATTCTAAATTTTAGAGTTTATTAAAATAGAAAAGGTCGTTTCATTGATTTTTAACTACAGTTTGATGTTAAAATTATAACTGATAAAGATTATCTAGCAAATTTTAAAATTTATCAGATTAGATTTTATTACTATTGTAAAAGAACTAGAATGTGAACTAGTACAATTAATTTTGAACCTAGAAGAGGTGAATACTCTGAGAGTTTAGACTTATTATAGGAATCAAACTATTGAGTCGATTAAATGTCGGATACAATAATCAATTAATTCGTTTAATGCTTTTCGTTGTAATTTTGAATCGAGGAAAGTATTCCGAATATTTTGATTACTTTATTTTCAAACTGATAATTGATTTTTCGAGTTATAAAATACTTTGAAATTATGGGATAAATGTTTGGATAGACCTGATATGGAGTGAACTCTTGAGGAGAGCTGAACTCGTTTGATGAGATCCATCATTCGATGTTTGGATCAATGGATGGTATGATTTGTGATGACGAGTGAGTCACAAATGCCTTCCCTTTCGGATAAGAGTCTAATCTCTATCATTATATGAATTTCAAACACTTTATGCATAAGAAGTGGAAAAATATATGAAAAACCTATGACTAAAAAGTGTTTCGTATAACGAGTTTCAGATTTGAGTAGACTTTCGCCACATTAGGGATAAGCTATTCTTCTAAGCAAATGAGAACTCACTCAGGCCTTCGATACAGGGGTTGAGGAGAAGTAGATTTGAGTCGGCATTAGGCATATCATTGAGAGATAAAACTATTGTAGTGTTCGCCAGTCATCTCATCCCATCTTCTGGTTGTCTATATTTTAAAGAAAACTAAAATATGTATTTGAAGACTAAATTTTAGTGAAAGCCATGGCTTACATGTCTTACAAGAGGCGACTCGGAGTACAAAGAGATAAATAACAGATATTTCCTCTATGGCTATGGATGCCATAATACCAGTGATGATGATCTTCTGGAGGCTGTGGCAAAGCTGTTGGCAGTTCGGCAGTTGTTCTCTCCAAAGCTATTATCACTTTTTGGTCGTATGTTTTTTAATGGCTACTACTTTGCATAGTTTAAACTTATGCTATAAATCGACATAAATCGCGGGGATTATTGAAAATAGTATAAAAACTTTTTATGGCATAAAACATGATAAACAACTGCTAACGGCTGGTCTCTGAGATCAATGCACACAAAGCTATTCTGCGCCAAAATGTGCCCGTTTTTGGTTAAAACTTTAGATTAGATCGACATCAATGATCTCAATGATCTACCACTGATTGAAATGATGCCTCCGCTCAGGGTTGGCGCTGCCTCTCAGATACCACTCATTCTCAACAAAACAGATATTATCTGAAATGCGTTTTCCACTCATTTTCGAAGAAAATCTTTAATAATAATAATAAGTCGAATACATAATAATAATAATAATCTATTCGGGTGTTATTCATCCGCATTCATGTGTTCTCGTGTTTCTCCCCTCAGTCTAACTCATAATTCCAATTAATGCCTTTCGCAAAGTCTTAAAGTTTTTTTTATGAATTTTTTACTTGTTTTATAAATTTAAAAGTTTCTGACGTTTTTATAGGTCTTTTGAGAATCCAATGGTTTGTATTAGAGGTGGGGGTAAGTAATCAACACAAGGGATGCAAAATTTTCATCAGTAAAGAAGAAAAAAATATTAACTTTAATATTATGCTTAATATTGTTGTGCATTAAAGGGAGAGACTGTTTGCTAACTCATATTTATATTGAGTTTGTCTTAACGTTTGTATGTATTTATTATTCTTCAGATTTGTGTCTCTCCTCGTATTCTTCTAATTAGTTTGTGTTGAAAATGCAATTTAAGTTGTCGTACAGTTATTGCAGTTATGATTATTTTTATGATTGTATCTCATTGTGTGCTCACTATATGTGTGTACTTTAGTTATGTTTTTAGTTAAAAAGAAAAATTAGAAGAAATGTTTGCAATTGATTGGATTGAATGCCATTTGCAAATGCAATAAGCGATGCAAAGCCCAGAATGAGAGCGAATCTATCATTTAATCTCTTGAATGACATTTTTCTTGTCATAACTATATAACTGTTGTTCATTAAAAAGTCTATTAGAGACTCGAAGTCATAGTTAGAGGTTTGGCTTTGGTTTGCGTGTCTTTTCCACAAAACTTATTGAATGTAAACATTTATGTTTGTTTTATTGCAAATAATTATCTTCCAATGGCAACCACCACTACATCCAGCACACCATCAGCACAACCATCAGCACTGCTATCAAAACCAATCCACACAACAATTCAATCGAAATACTATTTATGAACTTTTAGGCAATGACTGCAAAAACAAGACATTGGGAGAGGACTTCCAAAATAATTATCTCTCGTATATAATAATGAATATGATTGGACGCCAGCCTTTGTTTGCCTTTATTTGCCTCTATTTGGTTATTTATTTTTAACTTTGGGTGACTTAATGGAAGTTTTCTTGTCTATCGCATAATACATGTATTGAGGAAGAGGTCTAACTCTGCATATAATCTCTGAATGATTTGGTCTTAGAGTTGATAGAGAGTTGATAGGGCTTTAATGGACAGATATCATTAAAAGAGTATGTATTGCACGACAGCACTCACAGCAGAGATAACTGTTATGCCAAGAGTCATATTATGCGGTAAGAGTGGCAAACATTTTCTATCAGTTTTATACTTTGGAAACACAGATGTGCTTAATCTTAGTATTGAATCCAATGTATGGCATATCCCATAATAAGTTTAGTTAGTCTTTGCTTTGAGTTATTCGGTTACCGCTGACTCGCGGCAACCCATTCGCCGGATTGCAGGAAATTAGTCTCATTGGCAGCACATATACTTCATTGACTAATATTATGCAGGAATTAAGATAACAACAACACTAACTAACACCAGCACAGCCTTAGCACAGCCTGTCCGGGCTTTGTTTCCACAATTAATATGTTGTTCGCACAAATTGGACCGGAGATGAGAATTCATGATCAGAATCATGAAAATCAACTTAAATTTGTTTTCATTTCTATCATAAATCCCTGTTTTCTCAAGTTTTACAACTTTTGCTTCTATTCTGACAAAAGAATAATTGAAAAGGATTTCGCTTCTCATGAATTTGGGGCAGAATTTCAGACAAATTTTCTCTACAATATATAGCTTTGCAATAAAGAACAGAACCCAAGAGTTTATGACTAAAAAAGCGTCAAAAAGCGTCACATTCTTACGGATCGTAAGTTTAATTTGATTTCATCAAAATGTGCCAAATGCTTAGCTCAGCATTAATTTGTGTAAAGCGCACACTCCTCTCATCCCTTATCAAAGGCTGACTCTATCTGTGCTCTTCTGTCTCTCTTTTCACTCTCTCCTCAATTTTTTGCAGCATTTCTTTAATGAAGCGCTAAATAAATGCTAACTAAAAAACTTAAGAAATTATGCAAAAAGTTTAGCAAAAAATTGTAATATGTGTTTAAAAATGTGTATTGGAGTGGATGTGCGCTCAGGGCTTTGTATTTATGCGGAATATTCTGATTAATGTAGGCTTTGATCACATTTTTGAATTAGAGATTTGCGTGTTTTGGGGGAACTCCACATAAAAGAAAACCTTTTCAATGATTTTAGAAAAAGATAATAATGATGACGGAAATGACACTCTTGTTATAATGGACACTACTATTCCTCTACTTTCACAATACAGACAGTCCTCTCTCTACTGTCAAAACGATAGTCAGAATGAAAAGTAGAGGAATACTCTTGGCTACAGTTATATCGACTGTTAGCTAAATCAAAGACAAATAAAATAAAAAATTGAATGCAGGGATACGACAGCAGAACAAAGTGTCAAATTCTTCAGAGAGAGAGAGAGAGAGAGAGAGAGAGAGAGAGAGAGAGAGAGAGAGAGAGAGAGAGAGATAGGGAGAGAGAGAGAGAATGCCTGAGAGAATAGCTGGCAGTGAGAGAAGTATTCAAAAAATCGATCGATTAGTTTTGAGTTTAACTTCAAGTGTTCCTAAAAAAATAGACACACAGAGACTGAAATCTGACTTTTGAGTCGAGACAAGTCCATCGATAGGGAAGGGATGCCAACCAAGAGCTCAATCGTTGACGACTTGTGGGGATGCGATGGGGAAGCGATAACAAGAAGGAAATGTAGCACATCCTACTTCATCAGTAACAGCCTTTGTTAAAAAAAACTTTATAAAAAGATATTTTAAAAGGTCACTCTTCATGGATATCCAGTAAGGGCTGAGTCGTTCGCTCAAATGATTCCCTCATCCGTTTCTATGGAAACATTTAAAAAATTGTTTTGTCTTTCGTTGGTATCGCTCTCTCAGAGAATATCCTCTCCTTTTGGTCATCTCTTAGAGCATAACTTGAATTCAAATTTAATTCAAACTTCTATTTATAAAAGAAAATATATGTCTTATGTTTGTCCTCTTATATTGAAATCTCTTTCAATGTATTGATTTTTAAATTCCTAAATATTTTATTCTTTAGCTTTGAGTCCGACTTCTGTTTCACTGAAACAACAAATCATTGAATTCTTTGAATATTTTGTCCCCAATTTTGAATTTAATATTGAATTTTAATATCAATTTGTCATTAAATCAATTATCAAATCCTAATTTATTGCCAATTATTTAATATTTGTCCGCATTTATGAATTAATTTGAATAATTAAATAATAAAATTAATGGGAGGGTGTGGTAGAGGAACAGGTATTCAGTCAAACATTTTGACTTCAATTATGGTTATTCGCGACTCAATAGAAAAGTTGTCTCCGATTTGATTTTGATTTTAGGCTCTAAAAATCTCAGAGATGTTCACATCAATGAGTATCAGGTGAATAATTATACTAAATATACAAGCTGAAATAATGACTAAACCTGGATTCAATTTATAAATTGTTCGGATGTTTGATTGAATGCCAGAATTATTTTCTTCAACTATTTGACAAAATTTATTTAGAATAACAGATTGTGTGAACCCCATGAGGACATCCCCTAAACTAATTCTAATAAATAGGAATAAAGAGCATCAAAAATAAAGGAAAGACTAAAAGAGAATTATTGATATGAAAAAACCACAAATAAAAATACAGATAATAAGAAGCTTTTGCCGATTGTCAGACAAAAATGATATCTCACGCAATCATCTCATATGAAAATCACTTGAATTGTGTCCGAACCAAATACTGAATTCCATTATTGATTCGATTCTAAATTTCAAATAAAATGCGACAAAAATAATGTGAGAAAAGTGACGGCTTTTATTGAAATTCAAACTAAAACTATTAGGATATGAATTGAATCAAATAGAAAAACAGAACAAAAATCTCAAATTGTTTTCAAGTCATTAATTATTGACTAATCCGTGGCTCCAAAGAAATTATTTTTCTTTTTATTACCGTTTTATTAATATTTTAGATATAATCCATTGATTTTTGGAAAATCTCTATTTATTTGCTTTTTTATTAAATAGAAAATTAAATTCAATTAATTTTTAAACATTAATTAATAACTCACTTTAAATGTGGTTCTGCTTGATAATTTCTCATTTTTCAACCAATGAAAAATATTCAAATGAGCATGTTATTTAGAAAATAAATCAGAATAATTTCAATTTGGATATTTTCAGTTTAACATAATAGAAGTTATGGTAAACCATTATCTATCAAAATTAATTATTAATACATTGGGTGTAATTATTTTTCTGAGACTCGATTGACTATTGAAGGAAATCCCTGTTTGTGACCGAGAAGTCATTGAACCGCTCATCAGGGGTTAGAACTGATGAATTGTCTTAACTTATTGTGTGAAATATGGAAATATTTAATTATATAAATTGACTATTTTTGCCAAAATTTCATTGGATATGAAATTCTATGACTATTAGGATCAAGTCATGGAGAGGTGTACCTGGGGAATTGCAAATATTCCCTTTGGTTGGCCATTAGTTCTGCCAAACGAATAGATTTTAATGATTTAAGATTAGATGCTTTGCATTAAAGGCATCACATAATCAATGTTTAATACGATATCCCTTTTTTGATAATTTTTGTTGGAATCACTCATTTTTCAAAGCAATTAATGGCTTTTATTCATTTGAGCGCCGGAATGGATGAAATGGATGCACAGCCAACACATGGCAATAGTTGTTTGCATAGAAAGTCGTAAATTTGAGTGCAGATCGCGTTTATATAATTGAATTTACGATTCTTGTGATACTTGAGTTCAGAGCAGAGAACCCGAACGTTCAGATACATTGGCCTTATCTGAGATGTGATAGTTTAGTTAGAAATGCGCACTAATAAGACATTGAAGGCTTCTCTTCTTTAATTACATATAGAGTAAGGTCTGAGCGCATCAGTAGCTAAGAGGGATGGCATCCACTAATGCATTAATTTAAATCTATCTCTTGATTATTAAAATGAGCGGCAAAGGCGGTTGTGTTGTGGCTGTGCTCACAAAAAATAGTTAAAATGCATGCAGAATATGAGCTTAGGGTTGATGTGGTTTAGCTAATGGTTAAGACCTTAACAAAGTAACTGTGAAAACGAGTTGTGCACTAATTGTAACACAGAGTCAGTGATGTAATTAACTGCATCTCTAACAGGGCTCACACTTACAGCTCATATACCACTGTTTGAGTCGTCGGTGGAGTAAATTTGGTCTTTCATTCAGTGCCTCATTTGATAGCGTCAGATGAGATAAACGGGTTAAAGTAGGCGAAAGTTAACTCAGATAGTGTCTGGTCATAGCGCTCAACCACAACGATGCCGACTCCAACACTTATGCCTACATCTGCTCCGTTCCGACTGTTGTTCACTTCATTAGAATTAATTAAGAATCTGAGCGATAGAATCGTTAGAATTTAAGAGTCAGTCGAGCGCTACCTCTGAGCCCTTAAACACTTGATTCCAAGTTTTAATTGATTGGTAAGACCTGAACCTAACTTAATAACCAAATTAGAGTCAGTGACTCATTCCACTCCTGCTTCCGATCCAATCGACGCCTTTTCTCTATTTATTAATTTCTTACGAGTCGTTGATTTTTCAGTAGTAATAAAATATTGGGAACTCATATGAGTCTGACTCTGGTATCAATTGGTGGCGCTTTCCTCCACTAAATCACACAAATGTGATACTCGTCTCTGATGTGGTTTCATATCTCTCAGACTTAGACATCAAATGTCAATTGATTTCTAAACTATGGAAAAGTGTCTAAAAAGTGGAGTCACTCTAAAACTGAGCGCAGAGTTGTTGTTAAGGCGGAAAACAGTGTTTTTGTGCGGATTCTCTTCTAATCAAATGTATTTTCGTTCGGGAAATGCAAAGTAGTATTCAATGCAAAGAATGGGAACAGGAGTAGGGATTAAAAAACTAAATGAGTCGAGAGTCTGATCACTGAGTAAAGAGAGACAGAGAAAGAGTGACGAGAGTTAGCGGGAAGTAAAACAAATGCCAGTAAAACAGTCCGAATATACACACGATTTGGTACGATATGTGCCATCAGTTCCCCTAAAAAACATTAGTTTTTATGGATTTCCCCAGAGATGTAACCAATAGCTGACTGGCGTTATGTATAGTTTATCATAATTAATAAGAATGGGATTAACTCTAATTTAAATGTAAATTCTTATAACCGAATGGAAAGCAATGAAGGAATGGAAGCAATGGAAAGGAGAGTCACAACAACTGCTGGAAAATAGCTTTCACTCGACTCTAAGCCAAAACACATTTTACCAAAAGTTGTCTCTTTTTGGGCGAAATGTTATACTCCAGTCATTTATTTGGTTAATCGTTATCTCACATATTTATCCCTAATTGATGATTAAGATGGAAAGCAATTTCCCCCATCGCAGCCACTCATCCAGTGCTCAGACCTCCCTCTCCTCCGCATTTCGTTTTTCAATGTTTTTATTTATCGATTCTATTTTTCTCTTAAAGACTCAGAAAATTATTATTAGTTTAATAATTCATTTTTTCTAATGGATTCTTACGATAATACTTATCAATACCATTAAGATTTAAATTCAGATACAATGGCTTTAAATTCTATTTTTCTTTTTTATTGAACTTTAGTGAACATTAACTTATTTTTATTTTATCGCAAACTAATTCATTGCTCAATAATTCTTCTCTGATGGCCAAGGGATCACCTTGGTCCTCTGTCCAAGTTCAATCAATTCACAGTAAGGTTAATCGATAAGATAAGCCAGCACAGAATATAGAACCTAGGCAGAAAATGAATTCTATCAATGAAAGTTGTCACCTGGCTAATTGACAATTGGGTATTGTGTGTTGTGTGAGTGCTTGGCCTCTGTCAACAAATTTAATGTGGAGCTCATTGGAGTAGATCAGAGTTCATGGCATTAAGAGCCAAATGTAAAGAACATATTATACACTCTTCTTATTTATAATAAGAGTCGAGAAATACTTAACTCATTATTTGAAAAAATGCTTAAAATTTGAAAAAAGTGAAAAAATAAGTATCGATCGCTTGGTTTCAAAGTTAGAGAATATTAGTTTGAAAGCATCGAAAATAATGGGAACCGACACTCGAATCAGATTATTGTTTGCATCGATTACTTAGATTTTTGATCAAAACTATTGTTCACTTATTTATAATAAAAGTGAAGATTTTGAATGATTTGAATAAAAACATGATTTCATGATTGCCTTCATTAATATAAATAAAAAAGGGTTTGTTATTATTGATAGACAAATAAATCCCTTCTTTTGTATTCATAGCTTTGAAATGAAGAGAATTTCTAAAACGTTGTGACAATAATTCACTTATTTTTGCGATCAATTTATTTTTAGTCCACATTTCCAACAAATTAGAAAATAAATTAATTTATATTTATTTGTATTGGTTTTGATGCCAATGCGGACATTCAGGGATCGTTTGGTGGCCTAAACCCAGTGGTTGTTTTGGTCTGACTGCTGGTGACTAACTGTGAGCCACAAATCAAATAAAGTCACAATTGGGTTATCCTTTCATTCATTCATTGATAGATTTTCTCCGCTAATAATACACTTATTTGTGATCTCTTTCTCCTTAAATGAGCCAAAGCTATGATCTTAGTATTGATTTCTTTTCAAATCAAAAATTCCTTTTTTTGCGAATAAATTAATAAATTAATTATTCGATATATTTATCTAGGTCATCCTAGCAAATCTCCACCTTCATATCATTTACTTAATCAATTGTTAATTTATATTTAGATCAATAGATTTGCGGACAGAATAGCGATCATTAACCAAATGAGAGTATATCTGCTATTTTTGATATCTGGTCTGAAAAAACTAATTTAAGGGAACCGACATTTTATACGTTTTTAGAAAATAATGAAATAAATATTTTTTTATCAGATATTGTTTGGGAACTAATCGATCGATGCTTTCAAGTCTAATGAACTCAATGACAAAGTAAACCTCGGAAAGTACCATAACATGTATTTACCAATTATTTCTCTCCCCATAAAAGGTAGAGAAAACTGATTCAAAAATCTGTTCTATTTTTCAATACGAAAGAAAAATAATTGAAAAATATTTAATTTCCTAATTTAAAAGTAAATCTTTGAATAGTTAAGTTTTTTTTGAGAACAAATTGAACGAAATTAAGTCATGAATTTTGAAAGCCATTAAAATAGGAATACTGTTGAGTTATGTGAGCTAGATCACTTGACAAATGTAAGTTGAGAGTCAAACGATTTCGTTTGAGTTTCTCAAAGTTATCATTACATTAGGAATATGTCAAAGCCTTCAATAATAAGTGTATTTTTATTGATCCGAAAGTAAGAACAATAATAAAATATTGTTCGGGAAATACAATCCAATAATTTGTATGATTTTAGAGATTTATTGCTTTTACTAAAAAGTATGTAATTTTAGAAACAATCTTAACTTCAATCGATTCCAAGAATTTCTATTCAAATATTTAAAAGCCATTCGACTCTAAAATATTAAGAATTTATTGAATTAAATGAACTGAAAAATAATTGAAAATTTTATACTATTTTTGTTTAATGAATGTATAGTTTTGAATATAATTTTAAAAAACACATAAATTTATAGAAATTTATTCGTTGGAGAATATAATTAATTTTTTTCTATTCTCTACATTTTGTGTCGAATAATAATCAAATGAATTAATGTTTTTTGAGGAAAGATATATCCAATACTAGAAAAACAAGAAATTAATTCGAAGGGGAATTCATTCGTCAGAGTTATTGTTTAAAAATGATTTCCCAATACATATAAGAGTTGTATTTCTGGCTATTAATTCAATTGTAGTCAAAACCAATAATTTATTCATTGAATGAAAATAAGAGAAAAATATTGGAATCGATTTTTGTATCCATTATTTACTGAAGAATGTATTGATAATTATCTATAATTCATATCAATCTTTGAAATTAGAAATGAAGAGAACAATAAATTTATGGCGAAATGAAAAATAATTATTATTACTCTACGAATAGTGAATGTAATTCATTATATAATTCATATTTTCAACACAAACGTTGTATTAAAGGCAACAAAACATTAACGTAATTAAAATTAATATAACTTTTGTGTGATTCCTGTGTTTATGATCTTTCAGTTTGTTTCAGATTTGTTTGAATATAAGGAAAAAGTCAGAGAAAAGCGTTTTCTTCAAAGAAATAATCGAAACACAAAACAAATGGAAAACTCTGTTCTCATTGGTCTCCAAACAAATCTAATTTTGTTGCTTATCATACATTTGAATGTAATTTATCGGAAAAACTTTCACAAATTTGAGTGAAATTTAATTAATTAAGTAATTTTGAGAGATTTCATCTGTAATTATGGCGGATATTATTAATCATATTTACATAATTGTGTCGCAAACACTCATATAATGAAATGAGATTGACTTCAAAGCTGTAAATATGAGTCAGATATTGATTGGAGGCTTAATTCGCTCTCAAAAATCAGCCGACTTTGAGTTAACTTTCACTAAAAGATGAAAACCTAATTAATTATCATTAATTAAACGCCAGCTTTGCTTATATTGGGAGACGTTTGGCACTCAATATTCACTCGAATACACAGTCCTCTAATTTACAACATTATTAACATTATTACACATTTTCTTTACTCTAACAGCAATTCCTAAATTAGATTTTATTACCGACTCCTTTATTAGTGTTTTTAACCGAAATTAGTTAATCCTTTTGACAAAAAACCTAATCGTTTAATACTATTAACAAAAATTATCAAAACATTAGACATGAGACCAATGATTACCAGAATTAATGTCAACATATTTTACATAAAATCGCTGAAAAGGTTCTTCTGATCCGTTTTCTAATCAATTTTCAGTTAACGAAAATTCATAATCAAATTGAATTAATGTTTGAAATATTACTCCAGAATATTGTATTCTTACAGAATTCGTAAGAATATGAGTTTGAAATCAAAAAACAAAGTTTAGAGAAAATCGAAAGCAAATTATATAATAGTCGGACAGAAACAGAATAATAGCTGTTCTGAATCATTAAAGAGATTCAAAAATTGTTTTATAAATCATTAAATTATCGTTAAAATAGTAATTCAGGCTTTTTCTAAATTATTTCAAATGTTTTCTGAAACAAAGAATAGTATCAGAGAATAGAAATCCTAAAAAATCTATTGTAAAGTAGAGAACAAAGAATTGTAAATGAATTGTAAAGAAATCCAATTTTGTTTTCGAAATTATTTAATAATTGCATCACTTTTTCAAAAAAATTGAAAATCTTTTGTTTTCTCCGAAGATTTTTGGCGTTTAGTCCTGTTTTTCAAAGACTTTTATAAATAGCTCTGAAAAGAAATCATTGAAACTATAATTACTAAAAACGAATAAAACGTATGAAAATAATAATAGAATAGATTTTTTGCCCAAAAACTTATCCAGAATTTATGGCCAGTCATTTATTCGGGAATTATTATCAAATTGCTCAAGTTAAACACAAATCTTAGAGGCAATTACTATTCAGATCAGAGGAGAGGTTAATTTTTTAGTAAAAACAGTTTTTTTCATTAAACGAGAGAACTGTTTGTTTAGTAAATCACGTTTTTATTAAGAAAAGCATTTATTTTAATTATGTTGACTTTGGACGCAACGAATTTCAGTACAAATTATAATCAATAATAGCTGTTATGATAATTACTTTGTTTGACATGTCTTTCACTAATAATGATTACTTTATTAGACAATTTCAGGGCACCGACTAATACAGAGTCAGTACTGGCTTTTGGTACAAATGTTGTAATACTCTCTCTATATAGCGATATATTTTTCTTACTGACAATTAAAATACAGAATATTTTCTTATTTCAGGCGAAACTTTTCGGTATAATTATTATCGATTTCCAAATAAATGAAAGAAATTTTTCATTTTCTGTTTAAAGCATTTGAATTAATTAAAAGAGAACTTATTATTTGAATTATATTTCTTTAAATGAAAACAAATTATAGAGTGTCTCTCCAATGCAAATAAGAGTATTCATTATATTAACTCTAATTTGAAGTTAGAATAAAATCTAATGTTTGAAAGAAAGAGCTCTGAGTCTTGTGCTGAGTGCACAACACAATGAGGAATATTAAGAACATAACAAATTAGAAATAATTTTCTTCTCCGATCTGTTGGCAAAACTTTCCGACGCTTTGTGTAGAATAAAATCGATGATTCAGTTTAAGGACTTCTCTTATAATCAAAAACATTTATATCGAAATTCTTGATTTATTGTCTTAAATCAAATTTATTTTTTCCAAAACAAGTAATTAGTTTTGAAAGTTTAATTTGTGAGCTATGCCTCCAATATTCTGAGTGATATTCTGAGTGCAAGTTATGCTAAATAGACTAAAAACGAAACTTCTATTCATTAATTTATTCAGAATATCGATTGGATTTCGGCATACATTAGACAATACATTATATGTTTGTTTAATTTGCAGAAATCTTTTTCTCAACCAAATTATCATTAGTTGTTAGTAAAAACATCTGCCGTCGGATCACATCTCTTCAAATTTGTATGTCTTATACAACACTCTAAATAATGTGAAGACAAATAGGAGGCAAAACACAAATAAATTGGAGAAACTTTTCGAGTAATTTCAAAATTATTTTTAAATTTTTTTATTTCCTTCACTTATATATTATATGTTTTTCTTTATATTTTGTCTACGAGTTTATGGCAGCAAATAATTGACATCATTTCAGTTAATCGACTCTCTCTCTCTCTCTCTCTCTCTCTCTCTCTCTCTCTCTCTCTCTCTCTCTCTCTCTCTCTCAGCTGAAAACAAATAGGGAGCAAAATCCAAGGGCACAACCAGTTGCTGGACATTAGCTTTATTTATTTGGTCTGCTCTGAGAATAAAATTAATTAGGTATAATCATGGTCTATTTTCATTTAGGGCAATAAAAACTGGAAAATAGATTCGAAGAATATATTTTGAAATTCAAAAGTAATTATTCGTTGCATTAAAGAGTGAAAAGACATGAATTGATATGAATGCAAATCAGGTCTTAAGTGTAAATTGTTGTTAGATTTGAATTATTAAAAATTCACAAATAATTTAAAATGAATTCAATGAATAATATTTATGTGATTTTTATGCCATTGTTTTGGACTGAAGTCTGTTTTGCAATGAATAGCATCGAAACGTTTCTCAATTAAAAGAATGAAAAACTAGAGAACAGTGATAAACGTGGAGAACCAGAAACATGCTGTGAATGCTGTGAATGATTTGAACGATGGATACATAGAAAAGGAATCAGACATAAAATTAGACTCATTTGGATTCACAGACAATGAGAGCCCGAGTGGTCTAAACTGCGTTTCGCTCTCTCCTCATATTATTCGGGTTTTAACTGCATTTTCTTAAAAGAAAAGAAGAGAACAAAAATTGTTAGAAAATAAGAAATTATAGTAAAGTATAAGAATGAGAAGTACTGTCATTAAGATTTGGGGCTTTGGTATCGGCAAAAGTTTTTTTCTTTACTCTTTTCACGACTCATTAGGCTTTTTCTTTGCCTGTGCTGTGCCTGTGCTTCGATTAGATTTAATTGTAGTGCACTTAATGATCCCGAAAAAGACAACCGAAGCCAAAGGCTCTCATAATGTGTACACCAATGCAATGCCAGTGCAATACAATACCATTGAATACAATTCTCGCTCTTTTTCATCGGCTCTAAAAGACTATATAGAGTTCGTAATTAAAGCACTTTTAGGTTTGTGTTTAACTAATGCGTGCTCTCTATTCATTTGCATATAATTTCCCCTGCTGACACTTTAATTGACTGCTAATTAACAATCCTTAAAGTAACAAAAGCACCGGTTTTGTTAAGTCAATTAATTAATGAATATTTAATTGAAAACAGCCGTCAGATGTGTTGTTGAATTAGTCTCTCTTTTAATACATTAATGAATTGAATAGAAGTCTACAACAGTTGTGAACACTCTTTACTCTTTGCACTCATTATACTCTTATTCATTATGCGCTCCCACTGTATAGCACTGTGCGCTGTATAGCAGATTAAACATTGAAACGCACAGAATAGCACAGAATACCGTAGAATAGCGCTGTTTTCTACAGTTTATATGCGTTGCAGCAAAGCATCAAATGTTTGTATATTCTCTGTTTGTGTTTATATTCGAAGAACAGCACAACTTTGGGCCCATAAAAACACTTTTTATATTAATATATTAAGAGATGTCCTGACTATATATCTTAATTTGGTGGTTCATTCCCTGTGCTAATTACCCGCCGCTAAAACTTTTTTTACTCAATTTTTAGCGATTACTTCACTATCTCTTCCACATAACGAAGAGTTTTTTTGCTTCGTTAATATAACTTAAGTTGTTTTCTTGCAGTGCGTACCCCCACCTACTGAAGCCCCCACTCGTCCACTGCTTTCATGCAAATGAGTGTTTCCACGTATAGAGGAGAGTAAAATGTTAACAGCGCTCTAATTATGTTTGAAATTTTATATTCATTTTTTGTTCGCTCAGATATACAGCATCTTTTGAAACCCTGTTCACTAGTAGTTCCCATTATCATTAAAAGAGACCATATAATGAACATTTTTTTCACTCTAAAACTAGAGAATATACAAAAAAAAACTTTGGCTGGTAATTATGTTTTACTTGATGATTTATACATTTTAGATGTGATGCTCCGCTCCTAACAAAAGAAATGCAAAAAATGTAAGTTTAAGTAATTTGAAGTCTAGTCTTATGGCAAACAATAGACAATTTCTAATGAAAGAGTTGACATTCAGTCGTTGTTTCAAAGAGGACTTCATTTCTTTGTTTCATCAAAACAGTTAAGACAGACATCAACTGATTCACTACTAATTGGTTATAATTTGGAGCGGAAATTACAACAACACATCATTCACTACTGAATTATAAGCTCTATGAAAACAAAAGCTGTCGTTCCCCTCATTCTCTCTCTCTCTCTCTCTCTCTCTCTCTCTCTCTCTCTCTCTCTCTCTCTCTCAAGAGTTATTTTTGTATGATTTGTTTCTTTTGATTCTTCAAATTCTGTTATTCGTCACAATTTTGAGTCGCATATCACTTATGTCTGTCGTCCGTTAATGTATTCAAAGTTGACTGAGCTTTTGAATTTGGTAAATGGCGTGAGATGTAGGGCTATATGACCCCTCCATTGCTACCATTCCTTCTATTTTAGTATTGAATTTAGTTAAGGGACGTCTCATTTGTATTGGTTAGTGTCTCGCAAACGAAACAAAAAATATGTTATGCATGGATAACATAGTTGTATACCCTTCCAGTTCGGGGATGGGATGGGGAAGAGCAAAAAAAATCAAATTCTATGAAATGGGGAATAATGAACGTGACTGTAGACAAATGTAGGACTGTATGGACTGCTAAACGAGAGTGAAATGAATGATTCAGTGAACTTCAGTTTTTTTTAAATCAGCGAAAAACATGTAAAAATGTTTTCCATCGAAAGCAATGTATTCCTAAAATTGATTAATAATTTTAATCCTCAAAACTCATGAGAATTACTTTCGTATAGTTTTTTTTCCAAAGCTTTCAGACATTTCGTAGATTTATATTTTTATTCACTTCTGTGATCCTAAGAACTGACATTAAATTGCATTAAAAATTATTGAAATGTCATTTCTTACACAAACAAACGGTTGATAGAAATTTGGACTCAAATTTGAAGTCTGATTCCTCTCAAAACTTGGGCAGAGAAGAGACGGTTCGCTCAGTGTTTGAACAGTAGTACCGACTCTTTGAGCAAAATGCCCTGGATTTTCATTTACTTAATTTTTTAATCGAAAAGACGCAGTGATTGCCAAGAAGTTTGTTCCTCACAATTGGCGATCAATCTTTATTAGGTGAAGAGGCCGTCCAAACAGTGTTAAGCCCTTTAGGGCTAAAGTAAGCTCAAAACAAACCAAATTTCGACTAAGTTTTACACTTCAGATGTTTGAGTCGTTGTTTTATCTAAAATATGCCCCTTTTTATGGCAGAGCCGGGAAATTAGAGTTCAGTGGAAACACTAGTATTAAGATTGAGATGAAGTGGTTGTGTGTGTTGTGAACGACTGATTATAATACAGATGCAAATTACAATCGCTATCATTAATAAAATAGGATTACAGACAACTACTGAAAATTTAGAGTCCAGACTGCACTGGGGGTAGTGCTCTGCCCTTTCGCTCTTTATCTTACCTAATATTGGCTTTAATTGTCAGGATTTCGACGAAAAAAGGCAAACCATATTCAGACTGAGCTGTGAGTGCCGTTCGGCCGATGCGTTGCATATCAACCCTATTATCATTTCCATTATAATAAAGATTAATTATTTAGGCTTTAAGTCTAAAGTTTTAGCTTTGGTTACACTACGGAGAGAAAGTGAGAGCGAACGGGGCGTTAGGAGTGAATGCGTTAAACTTATAGATATATTATATATTATAATAATCTTCATTCGCTTTTTTGTTCGTCAGTTCTCTCCCCTCACTATTCTCTTAATTAAGTGCTTTGCAATGCGATAGCACTAAAAATAATCACCGCTTTTATAGTCTGTATAATTTTCTATAGTTTTTTTCAATTTCCAAACGATATTTCGCCTGATCTGCAAGAAATAAAAGATCGGGTATTAAACAAAAAGTCTTCGTTTAATCAGCTAAAGATTGTCAGTAAAGTTAAATACTTTAACAAAAAAAATTTTTGATCGCATTTTTTGTATTAGAGTTCTCTTCTCTATTCTCTTTGGAGAGACTAATAAAGATTTTTTATTGATTACCGGAGTTTTCCATTTAATTTATTTCTTCAGCTTTTTCTCTCTTTAGAGTAATTCGAGTCAATACTCGAACTATTAGTTCTTAGAGCTATAGAATGTCTAAAATGTCTAAAAGTTGGGCTCATTTTCTCCTTAAGTTTTGTTAATTTTTGTGATGCATTGCAAATGATTCTCATCACTCATTACTCATCAA
Organism: Punctoribates punctum; assembly: GCA_034698165.1. Taxonomy (NCBI): domain Eukaryota; kingdom Metazoa; phylum Arthropoda; class Arachnida; order Sarcoptiformes; family Punctoribatidae; genus Punctoribates; species Punctoribates punctum. The sequence goes on from JAQGBD010000067.1 coordinate 47,216, forward strand.
TATTTAAATGAATAAAATTGTAAAAAGAAAAGTAGTCTTCGTTTCACTTCAATAGACAATATTTAACATCAGATTCTTTGGGACGGCTTTTCTTCACTGTTTCGTCCTTTTTGTGCGATGAAAGACATGTGAGAAGAAAGAAAGCCAAACAGAATAACTAATTTCAGTTTAATTTTTATTTGCTATCAATTCTCAATCATTTCTCAGTATTTTCCAGAAATTCTTATAAATCAGAATAACTTTTAATTTTCTTATTATTCTCTGTTTTGAAAAGACTTCAAATTTTTTCATTTTGTTATTGAATTTTCATCAGATTATTGTCAAAAGTGTGAGCCTTAGGCTAATAACTGGTGAATAATGTCGAAGAATTATGCGCTCAGAAGAACTTCTTTTGCATCCAATTTGATCGGTTCTGTAGAATAAAAGTCTGTTTGAAAAAAAGATCATTTTTTATCGTTATATTAGTTAGTAATTCGCTCACCCTTTATATACACCCTGGTACACTTGAATTATTGCTGTTGTGCTGGAGTGTCGCTCACTCTACCCGTTAGCGCAATTGAAAGTACCCGAACACAAATGTGATTATAGGGGGACTGACTCCAAATCCTTCAAAGGCCAACAGTTATTCGGTATATTAATAAAGAAAAAATATATAACTTTAGTCCTATTGAGAAAAAATATATTAGTTTTTTCTGCTGTTCTCTATTTGTTATGCAAAGAGCAAAGAAAAATAAGTTTAGAAATATGTGTTCACTCATTCACTCATTCAATTCACTCCGATATCTCCTCTCAGTTGAGTAGAAGAAAAAATTATTTATTTTTGTTTCTGAATATAAATCAGACAAATATTCCTCAAATTGATTGATAGCTAAGACGACGACACAATTAACTGACAATATATTTGAATTGAAGTTTAAGTAAACAAATAAAGTCGAGTTCGAAGCGATTGTATGCAATACTAACACAAATGAGAAAATTCCGTTCCGTTCCGTTCCGTTCATTAATTTATTTTAGCTTCAATTTCATGAGTTGTGCCCCAATTTCTGGCATTAGGTCTACTCTCCGCCACTCTTTCAATGTTCTAACTGTAAGGCTCACCGTCTGATCACAAACTATCATTGCTTTCCCCCGCGTCTCTGCCCCCTTCCCCTCTCCAGACGCATAGTGTATGCAATGTATAAATAGTCACAAGAATTAACACGAGTACTCAATTGTATGCAGTTTTCGATTTTTTCAGCCTAAAAAATCTCCGTGGGTTTAGACGTGGAGCGCATCCATTATTTTAGACTCAGGGGTAGGTCTACTCCGACTCCACTTTTCAATGAATCAAAAACTCGAAAAAAACTAAAGGTATCGATGATTGCAGTCGGAGTGAGTGGCGCTCCACTACTACACTCTTGTTCATCCTCTTCCTCATCACTCAAGGCTGGGCTACTGTGCATTCAAGTGTATGTTCTGAGTTATATATATGAGGCATATATGGTATGAGCTCTGGTATGAACTCTGTTCTGTGATAGTAGTGTTAGTTTCTGTTTTGCTGTTTTAAGTTTTTTACTTTAAAGCCTCAATTCGTCTAATTTTTTATATATTCCTTAAAATTATTAGGAATCCCTTCGGTAATCGGCTTTCATTTGCCATTTTCTTCCTGAGGGACTTCATTTGAGTGGAAAAACCTAATAAAAAATAACATAAAAGTTAGTACTGTTTAGTATATACTCCGGTTCTCCAAATGCCAGTGCATTGCAATGTTTGGCAAATTTTAAGCATCACTTTTTGTTTATCCCAATTTAGAGTCAGGCTATGACTCCAATGAGTTATTTGGAGCCACTCTTTAAATGAACATTTCGTTGCTTCCGATTCATCAGTACTTCTCAATGATGTCATTACCGACCAATCCATTAGAGAATCCGAGTCTAAGACGAGTCCAAACAATTAGCGAATGCAAAACCAATTAAACGACTTTAGACTTCTGTCAAAACAAAACTCTTTGCAAATCAAATGAAAATGAATTGAAGGAAAGGAAAGGCAGACAAAAAAAAAGTACTTCATTTGAGTAAATGTTAATTATTGGAAAAAATGAGAGCAAATAATGTGGGAACAGCTGAATGCAGTGCTTATCGGTTAGTCCTAATGAACAAACGATGGCCAATAATCTGGTGTTTTTGTCTTTGGCTGCTTTGAAACGATAACTTTGCTTGACTTCAATGAAAAACAGTGTGAATATCGACAGATGTTTTAATTATAGAGAAAGTGTTTATATTTGCATTAGTTTGGCATCAGTTGGGTTGCATTGGTTGCCAAAACAAAACAGTCTCTCAATTAAGAGGCGACCTGTAAGGCAACGGTAATTACAACAGTACAGTTAGTCTAGTACATTCTCTATATTACCGATTCTAATATAATGGAGTCTAATATACGGCTGAAAATGCAAAACATTGTTCTAATGTATACTCAATATTATTAATAACCTGTAATCGAGACAAACACTGCAGTGACTGCAGTGACAACACATTAGAAAATATTTTGTAATAAATGCGACACTTTATGCCATATATTGATATTATCCGTAGTCTGAGACCAAAAGTATATTAAATGGCATTTCGTTTTCAGCGTTACTACAACTTGTGTTGCATTTATTTTTGCTTATTTTCATCCCTTTTCAGTTTGACTGACACGCGATATAACTATATTAATAGTCGGTTAGACTCTTACAGAACGGGTTGTGTTTCGTTAATCTATTGCTTGTTTTGGGTTTAAACAGACACCACTCCACTCCACTCTCCAACATATATGAGATTTTTAAAGAGCAACAAAAAATGTTGACACCTCTTAGATTGGGAGCAGGCTAAGTTAGCTGAGTTAAGCCCAACGAAAAATATCCAATTTATTGCCCAACTAAGAGTAGATTAATTAGTAGACACGCGACACAACCACAGCTAACGAGACTGTTCACAACTACCGGTGCTAAAGGCCTCATTGCAATCGTGAGCAGTGGGTGTTTTTCACTGAATTCATCATTTATTGAGCAAAAAATACATTAGTTTTGAGAAAAACGTTCATTTAGTGGATACCAAAACTCATCATATCTTTAGTATTGGTTTATTCGCACTAATAGAAGGCATATATGAGTTTTGAAACATTAAATTTTCTCTTCACTTATTTCTTATTCAATTTTTTGCATTTGACTCACTTGTGCTCTCTTTCTATTTGATCCCCTCTTTTGCAATCATTTTAAACTAATATTCTTATTGTGTGTTCACTCGAATGTCTCTCATTTCTTGGCCGTCGAGTAATATGGAGTGAAATTAGAGTTCGGAAAAAACAATAGAAATGTTGTGAGGATTAGAACATATCAATCAGATGTTGAGATGAGGCACTCATTTACTCGAATCCAATATTCCATTCCTTTGGCGTTCATTGCATTCATTTTGTAGATAAACGATGGGTTCGGAAACAGTTGCAAATTAGAGCTGAGCTTTAACTCTACAAATAGAAAGAACCAAAAAATAAATCAATAGAATAGTAGAACATTTTGCTTGATTAAAAATTTTAAATTTGCTTTTCTATTCATATTTTATAACTGAGAGCCAAAAGAGAGAGTGATCTGTGCTTTGGCTAAATTGCTTGTTATTAATTACAATTTTCTTTTTCCTAAATTGTTTTTCTTTGACTTCCCTCCGAAATAGTTGATAGCCATGGAGTGGTGTTCCGTACAGACAAAGAGCGCAGACATGGTTTGGAGACCAGAACAGCATTAGTACCTCGAAATGTGATTAGTGTGAGTTACACATTGGCCTAACAGTGGCTGCCTTTCCTTCTAATGAATTGTTTCATTCTCTCAGTCATTAACAAATGCAAACGCGAGGGAAGAAAGGGAAGGAAATATTCATATTATTATAATTATTTTTCCTCAATGAATACGTTTTTCTTAATGTGACGCTTAGTCTTAGTTTTTTGCCAAATCTATTAATGTCTTCTCTTATTATAATGACTTTTTAAAGGTATTATTCACTGATTGCTTCCAAACACTGTTTTTCTGTAATAACTTTCAATATAATAATGATATGCCATAAGTCATTGTGAACGCAATCCAAAGACTTCCCTCGTTATTCGGTTATAATTATGGCACTTCTTAATGAGACACAACTCATCTCTTGCCTGCATTACATTAATTGTAATCCCAGTGTTGTTTCGCTCCTAATGTAGTCATTAACTAAAATAATTATATTACTTATATTTCGGGCAAAAAAACACTCAAACTTTTTGCTCAGTTTTATGTAGTGAAAGCAATGATACAATTTATGCTTAGAGTCAAAAACTTGGCTCAAATCTGTTCATCAGACTGTAAATGAGTTTTTCGGTAGAAATGTTTCGGTAAGTTTTCAATTTGTAAATCACTTCTCATTTAATAATGAGAGTTACCTCACAGACACTCGAAGGACAGTAACTATTATAACGTAATTATTATTATCGCATTCAAAGACCAGAATTAGTGGCTCTTCAGCTAAGAAATTGCAATCTTTTCAAATGTGTTTTTCATTTCTCCAATTATATCATTTGATAGTTATTAATATTTTTGAAAAACACTCAGGAATCGGGTTTTTTCCTCCGCACAGAACATTCGTAGTCGTATGAGACTCCCAGTGTTGGCCACAAAAGAGCCTTTTTCTCAATTATTTTATTTGCTGACTCAACTCAACCCAACTTAGTCTTGAATTTTTCTTAAACTTTTTTTTCTTCATCAATAATCCATTTAATTCATTAGAAATTTTCTCTGAGTTTACGCTTCACTTAAGAATTTTATAATTATTTTCTCTTTTTTTCTAATTTTCTTTCTCTTTTTGGTTCAAACTTTTCTCTCTTTTATCTAATTCTGAGATTTTGATCTTAGAATTTGATTTTAGAATTTAATTGTTTTATTTGATTGAATGATATTAAAGAAAATTTAATATAAAAGAGGGAACGGATTGCATATAAGACATTAATAACGGTCCGATGACTACCAATAAAGAGCGCAATTAAAATGTTTATCTTTTCTTCTGATATTTCCTAATATTTTATGAAGTTTTCAGAGAAAGAGTAAAATATTCGTAAAACTCTTGTCATGAATTTGAATTTATTTTGCAACAAATCTGAGAATTTAATACCTAATTCTCATTCAGTTTTTGTCAAATTCATAACTCATCTCTCATTTGAATTCTAATCATTAAATTTAATGATAAGAGTCGTCAATATTATTGTGATATGTCTTTAAATTTAAGCTTATTTTTGCTAATTTTAGGCACAAATAATAAAATTTCAAAATTCAATTGAATTAGTTTTCATTTCATTACTGACGAGATATTTATGCTTTGAATTATGGTTTTCTCAGAAAAAGAATTTTAATTTATTTATTTTATTTCAATTTTAAATTGAATTTTAATGTTTTGTAGAAAAAAAATATTTTCAATTATAATGATTTTCTCGAATTGACTAATGTTTTAAATTTATTTATTTTTATTCATTAATGAAATGATGTTTTCGACGATTACTATATTTAATGACTTCATAGATATTGAAATCGGAATCAATTCCGACATCGAAAACGACATAATTATAATTTGCGAATCGAAAAGGTATTTAACATTAAAATTTTTATCTCTCATAATTTGGTAATAAATTTTCAAATCATCTAATTTTCATTAATATTTAAACCAGCAAATTATTGAAATAGAATAGAGGGTGAGTTGAGTGCTCTGTCTGTTGTGGCTGCTCTGGCTGTGCTGCCTGTGCTGACTGTGCAGGTGCTTTCATTTGAATTTTATTGTTTTTTGTTCCGTTTTTGCAAATATTTTAATATAATTGATGCAAATATAATGAAAAGAGAGGTCTCAAAGTGAAACAGAGCTCATCCAAAGGGAAGGCAACTCATCTGATCTGCAATAATAAGGCGATACTCATTATCGTAGAGATTGTTCACTGATTTATGCCTAGTATACAAAGGTTGGATCAGTTAATGACTATTTCATTATGAGCTCAATATTCATATCTGGGTGGAGGAGAAGGTATCACACGAGCAGAGGAGCCAACCATTCGAGTCATTCGCATAAACTAATGATAAAAACAAGAATTCTTCTTCTCTGGTGTGCGAGTGCTGTACGTCTGCCTCTCTCTGCCAGTGCTCTCAAAGTGTGTAATATAAATCCTATGAGGGCGAGTCACCAAAACGCTCAGACATCTCGCTGTGATTACCCTTCCATATTTCCCGACTCTCTCTCTCTCTCTCTCTCTCTCTCTCTCTCTCTCTCTCTCATCTGGTAATACCTCTGCATAGAAAAAGGTCTAATTACTGGTAGACGAGGTCTTCGTTTTTTTAATACATAAATTTATTAAATTAAATACAAAGCAGAAGAAAAAAATCGATACGAAATTCGTGCACAAAAAAAATTAATCACAACTTTCACACTATAGTGAGAAGCGGTGAAAATGTGAACTTCACTCTCACTTCTCTCCCATATTAAAAATTTAATTAAAAATCTTTTTAATGCCTTACAGCCAAAGCAGTAGCAAAAAAACGCATTCAGAGAAAAAAATGCATAAATTTAGTAGTAGTGAAGAGGAACAGACATATCACACATTTCTTTATTTTATATATTCGTGCGTTTGTTATGAGGATAATCATAAAAACAGAGCATAAAATAAAAGGGAGGAAAGCGAAGGGCAATAGTTTTTATTGTCACTATGGCTATGGCTATGGCTATGGACTACGATTCGTGTGTCGTATAATAAATAAGTAGAGTTTGAGATATTCTTTTCTCTCATATCTCCAAAAATAATATAATGAAACGGAATGAATGATAATTCAGTTTTTGCTTCTCTTCGGAGTCAAAGAACATCAGAAACACATCCATAGCAGGGATGCTACCAATCAATAGGCGGTACAGGTATACGATGAGAGAAAGACCCAAAAAAGTCAGTATTGGTAGTGAATCGGACTCATTAATTACTGGATGTGTTATTGTAAATGTCATTCGAGGTCTACCTCGAGATCGTGTGGTTGGCCGTTGTGTTACGCGCTTATGAATCATATAAAAGGGAAGTTCACTCTGTTAGTCATGTTGAATAAAACAGAGCCACTAATATGCAATTCCCACGTTCTGAGCACTGTTCAGAGCACTGGTAGGAAGTACAGCGACCTTAATAAGTGCCTTAATTACAAACGATGTAAACATAAATAATGAAAACATAACTAACAGACACCGCATAACATACACCACATAATACACACCATTAGGATCGGTAGTCATACTCGAGTCCGGCCAACAGCCAAAACTCGTTGACAGCCATTCCGTGCAGTCGTCTCCAAAATAATTTATTAGAGAAACGCTTTGCTGTCTTTCCTCTACTATTCTAATGATATCGCAGTTATTATCAAATTTTTATTAATTGATTTAAAGCTTTACAAATAATTTACATTAATTTTGTCGCTATTTTGAAGATAAAAATTTAATGTTTTATTTATTAGACAATTATTATTATCATTTGGCTGTGAATTCGTGGCTTGAATTCTGTATTCAATTATGTTTCCGATGCTTTTTGTTCATTATTTTTAGGGAAAGATTTGTTCAATTATTCTACAAAAAAGTTTAAAATTCAATTCAATTGAATGTCATTTCAATGCTTTCGTGTCAATGAATGACGAAAAATGAATAATGATTTCATGGTTTTCCAATTTTCATCATTTAAATTGTGATTCCGATGAAAATCCCTTTAATTGTTATGTTTTTTTGAAAATAATCAAATATTTTGATGAGTTTTGCGATACATCTCTCAAATGGATTATATTTTCCTGTTTTTACAGAAAACAATTGTTAACAAATTTCAGGGAAAATACAAATTTTAATTTGTTTGCAGACAATGAGTTTTTTCAGAGCTGACTACTGCTAAACAAATGTATTACTTATTTTTGGTATAAATGTAATAAAATCCGCATTTATTTCATTCCTGAACTGAGATTTCCTCTTATGGTTTGATAATTATTAGCTTATATGCAAACCAGAGGCCATAAAAATTAAAATTGTCGGCTCATGACTCAATGCGCATAAACCTGGTATTAATTTCGAATCGATGGACATTATCTGAATGTAGGCATAAATTAAAAGAAATTCAAAAATTCAAAATTATAGATATATTACACGCCGTATATATTCCCATGAAATTCAATGTTCTTTCAATCAAAACACAAATGAGTTTTTCGTTCAAAAATCTTTTCAATTAATGCATTTCTCAGTGATTGCTATCATTTAAAAACAAATTCAAATTATTTTCAACTTTCAAAGGACTGTTCGACAGAAGAATTTCTCCGAACAACAGATGAAAAAAAGGTTTAGTTCACAGATATTAAACTAATTACCGAAACTCCAATCGCCCGAAGTCTACGAATAAATTATTTTTCGGTAATTATAAGTCAATTATTTTCATTCGGCGCTAAAAAATTATTATTAAGTGTTAGCTCTGATGTAAAAAATAATTGATTGCTCTTAAAATATCCACTTTTGAGTGCAACAAATATTTCTTAATCTGTTCGGACATATTCTGAACATATTCGGGAAAATCATATGAAAAATCATCTCATTTTGAAAGTTCACAGTTTTATCCCAAAGTTTGAAATAATTAAAAATTATAATTAATTTTGTTTAAAATGTTTTTCCACTAAAAGCAAAGTCGAGAACAAGAAATAAATTCGAAATTAATATAACGTTTTCATAGACTAAGTATTTGCATAATTATATGCCATTTGAAAAGGTATTTGAGAATTTTATTAAGAAGTTTGTGGTGACCGTAATTATGGTGTGCTTTGGATGTAATTCGAGTGCAAGACTTATTCGTTTTAATATATCAAATGCTTTTCAATTCTCTCTCTTTCTGTTACTCTCTTTTATTATTAAAACAAATAGTTTTTCATTGTTTAAGAGCGTATAATTTGAATCACATTAGTGACCAACTATTCTGAGGCACCGGCACTTCAACTCAACCTTAAACACGAAAAAACCGAAAATATATTGAGAATTAATGAGTGAATTGAGTCCATAATAAATAAGTTTCAGAATTGATGTCTGACTGAAATGAATCACAAGAATTGAAAATAGGATTTGGAAATAAAGAAAGAAAACACTGAAAACACTGATTTGTATTTAATTTGTTTAATTCAAAAGAAATCCTTCTTTCGAGTGATTACTAATCATATACAACAAAACTGAGTACTTTTCATAGACTATCATAACTACAAATATATGAAAATGTGTTTCGCAATGCCAGCAATCATTGGTCTGATATATAATTATTAATTGCTTGAAATCGAATTTTAATTTAGTATTAGTTGTGGCGATCAGTCAAAGTGGTTGTGCCTATGCCTGAGCCTATGCCTGTGCCGTAACCTTCATTTGTCAAACAGTTTTTGCTGCTTTCAAAAAGTTTTTATGTAAAAACTTGTAATTAAAATCTAACCCAACATAACATGGCTTTCATTATTGATTATTATTTTCCAATTTTTTAGTTTTGCAAATTAGTTGAATTAGTTTTGAAGGTTAATGTAAGACATAATCTCTCTCTCTCTGTCTCTCTCTCTCTGTCTCTCTCTCTCTCTGTCT
>JAQGBD010000068.1:0-56840 GCA_034698165.1 Punctoribates punctum
CTCTCTCTCTCTCTCTCTCTCTCTCTCCCCTCCCTCTCTCGTATCTCGGGGTAATACCTCAAACAATTTACAGCATTATCACGATTTGCACTTTTTTCATAATAGCGAATGGAATTAATTTTATGATTGTTATTATTGGTCAGATCTGAGCACAGGTCGTATTTTCGAGCAGTGAAAGCATAGTTTTATACCGATTTTAAGAATTGTTTATAAATAAATCGCTTTTAATCTGAATTTATGATCAAAATTATGAGTAAAAAAACTTCGCTAAAACTTAAGCAAAAAATCAGACAAACTTATGGTTGAAATAATAATAATTACGAAAACCTTAACTCAATATCAGATCAGATCATATAAAATGAGTTATCTATAAGTGACTCAAAAATAGATTTTCTTTACTCAATCTTCTTTTTTATTGGAAAAACTGGTCCCAAAAAACATTTCATTTATTACCTTTTTCTAAATACAGACGAAATTTTGTTCTTTAAATATCAGATGATTTCAATTATAGCTGACTTTCAATACATTGAATCCATAAAAACATTATCTGAAAAACAAATTTCTATTCTAAGCAACAAAAAGTCAATAATAATAATCCCGTAAAATATTTTGATAAAATTGATGATCAGGTTTAGTGAGAAATATATTCAACTTTTTCCTCAACGATTTTGCATTGATTTCAGCGATAATAAAATAACTTTCATAAGGGGTTTGTATCGACTCATAGCGAAAAATATTTTATAAATAAACTGCTTGTCATATATCGGAAGTAATACATTCCTGTATAATATCAGATCTTCGTTTGTTATTATGGTTTAGGTATTCACTCATTCATTCTGTGTTTTTTACCTCCACTTAATCTCCAATATTGAGGAACAGGTCTTCAGGTCTTGACTTTTTGTAAACTAAATATACTCTGATTTATGCTTCGCTTCTAAACAATAGCGGAATCGAAAAATAATAACTTATTTGTCAACAAATGGACTATTGTTGAGATTTTCGGAGATTTTTCTTCTGATTTAACTTCAGGTTCAGTGAAAAGACACTGATTTACGACATATTGATCTTAAGCAACAGATCTGATTCTGATTGTCAGAGCAGTTGACTAACAGCACAGCCTTTATTTGCACAAATATTTTGTGAGAATTAGTCGGAATATTTTTTTTCGACTTTTCATTCATTCCAAGTTCGTGAGAAATGAAAAAAAGCAAGAGCATTTTAATTGAATAGTTTTTTCTTTCTGTAATTAGTGTTTTTTCTTCAAAAGATTTGCTCAAAATTTTATTTCAAACACAGTTTTAATGAACTTTTTGAGACCGACTTCACTGAAGTAAGTTTCGAAACACTTTTAATTCTCTTTTTTTCAGTTTTTTTAGTTTAATTATTTGAGACATTTTTTTGTTTGTTTGTCTCGAATGAGAACAAAATAACTGATAATCAAATGTTTTAATAAAATTTCTGAAACCATTAATGTAATGAAAATTCAATAAAAAAATTTGCTAGAATCTAATTTTTGCCTTCGGATGAAAAATAAAATGATTGTTAAGTATATAATATATACAATTTGTAATAAAATTGGTTTAATGACAGTTTCCTCTATAGATAAAACCAGCATGATTATTTGTCAGATTGATCCCCTTTCCAAAGCCATCCAATGTGTTGATTAATATTTGTTTTATTCTTGAATTTATTGAAATATTATCGGAATATTGAGATCAGTACTGAAATACCGGTATATTTATTGATATAAAGTCACCATAAAAGTGGTCTCAACTGATATAACACAACAATATTTCATTTGATGTCATTTACGACACGATTGCCATTAAATTGCGTAAAAACAAATGTAAGACTCGGTTCGGGAATCTTCTCGAATGCATTTTTCAAATATCTAGCAATAAAAGGGTTAATAAAATTTGATTTAAGCCCAACTCCAGAATTAATTATAATTATTGAGAGAAGTGTTCCCTAATTGTGTTCATTCGCTATTGAAATTAGCGATAATTTCCTCGATAATTATTGAACGCAAATTTCAAAAGTGTTTTTAGCGATTATTTATTCAATTCAAGGAAAAAGAGATTTATTATTATTATAAATAAATTATTTAAATTAATAGTAATTTCCGTACTTATAGTGAATATGAAGAGTATTTGATTTTCAGACATCACTTAAAAGCACTTATAATGCCTTTGAAATGAAGGCGTCTTTGAATTATCAAAATCAAGTCTTTGATAAGATTTGTCAAACGTCTGGCCATTGAAACGCCATTTCCTCAAAATATATTTTTATACCTCGTCTTTGAAAAATATCACGAAATGTGAAATAATTAGTGGGAATAGTTTGAAGCACTGCTTTAATTACTTCTTTCCTCTCTATTCTTGTAATTATGAAATCCTGGAAACGAAATGTTTTATTGTCTTTTCTGTAATACAAAAGAATGTGTTTTGCTTTTGAAGAAATTCTTAACAATAAATGATTTTTATAATAAACACTGGTTTGCTATCAAGTGTTGATATCAAGCATATAATAAATTTTATTCTTTATAATGTAGAGTGACTTCTGTATGATGTGAGACCTGTGCTGACCATAATTATCATAGTTTACGAGTGAGAGAACCGTCTAATAGTGGAGTCGCTCTTTAAACTCTGTTCTTCTGTATTATTAGCCAAATATAAGTTTTATAAGTTTAGAGCCAAACCGGAGGAATGTCTTCCCTTATGTGAGATAAGTGAACGCAATGTACGTGTCATAGATGGTGAATGTGAAGCCAGTCAAATGTCATAGATAATAGGGGACATACATTGGACAGGCATACAGTGGAGCAAATGATTTTCTTCTCATTTTTCTATTATTTGTCTCCGATGGTTGTCGAGTGAGCTCAAGGTTAGCAAACTGTTATTCATTGACATAATAGAGTAGTCCTAAAGTCATTACATGTGAGAAATCGAGAGAAAAGGTAACGCTCTGTTCAACATCTCAGCCATGCATTTAAATCTCATCAAAACCCAGAGAACTGTATATATAAAACATCTGCAAAAAAAGTCTGATTATTTAAAAAGTGATGTTCCGCGCCGTCGACTCACAGATGAAAGCGAAATCAGATTCACTTTTTTGGTCTTTTAATTCTTTGTCTCAGACTTTTTGTAAATAAAGTTTGAGAGGAAAGACACTCACAATGAGTGAAATGATCGGCGAAACTCACGTCACAAAAATCATATTCAGGACAATAGAGTACTGGAATTAAGTTTAAGGTTTCTATTGATAGATAAGATATAACTGAATGAGAAAATAATTCCTTTCCTCTAAAATCACGCCATTATTATTGCTTTTCAATCAAACGAAACCATATATTTGGTATACAAAAAATATTATTTCAAAAGGAATAGTAATTTAGTGAAAGTTATAATATTGTATTAATTTTGCCACAAATGCCGCAAAACATCAATTTTTATGCGAACAATGATTTTTGCAAAAGTTTTAAGCGTTAGTCAAACAAACGCTTTGTATTCCTTTTCGCTTATCTTTTATGCAATATTTGATTAAATAAAAGTTTGTATTAATTATGACATTCAATACAAAGTCTAGAATTTGATATAAGTTTGAGGTCACAAATATATACTCATTGTGTTTGTAATACAACGCAAACCTCGTTATTGTATATTAAGTCATGAATTTTTTGTCGATTGTTTTTAAATATTTTACAAAAACTTTTGCCAAAAATTCAATCGAAAGGAAATAATTGAAAATATTTGACAAGTTTTCAAATTAGCTAATCCTCTAATTATAGAGAATTTGATATAAATTATAATTTTGATGGATTCTCACGAGTTTTCATTAGTGTTTTGATTTGTTTGTTTTGCTGCCCACTTATACCTTATACGGTATAAGTTATACCTGTGCTTTCAATGCTATCCCCTGATAGTCCCCTATACCTGAACTCTGGTTGAGAGCCATCTGTTTGTATTAACTCTCGAAGTGCTGACGATTTTAAATAATTTTTATCTCTTTCTCCGTTCAGTTCTTGTGCTCCAAATCAGGTTTGGTTTGTGTTTTGGAGAAGTCTTTAACAACCACTCAGACGTTAGTTAGTTGTTAAGCGGCAGAGCAGAGCCACCACTAGACTACCTGTGCTGTGCTCTTCGCTAACTTGAGAGTCGAGTCCAGTCTGATTGTTGAACACACAGAGCAGACTAACTGCTTCTCATATACTTCAACAAAAACCATAATAAAGTATTCCTGAGTTTTATACGAATAGTTTTTTTTATGCTGAGCAGAGGTAACGCCAAAGAATAAAAAGTTGCGTTCAGTTACACAACTTTTCTGGCAATTCATTCTGTGCTTCGAGAGTCCAATGCCTGTGCTGTGTGTCTGAGTCTTACAGCCTTTCGGTACTGGCGTTAAGGCAGTGCACAACTGTTGCAGAAACCCAACAGAACTGACTCCAACTCCAATATGGCTGTGAATGCGTTGACTCGATATTGAATTGAATGCTTGGACTCAACACTTGTGTTCACCAAAAGCCAGAAGTTCTCCAAAAGTTTTTTTTTGTATTAACTTTTGGTTTATTACTTTGAGTTCAGTTCAGTTCAGACACTCTTCTGAAGGCATCCCATGTCTTGTGTTAACAACAAAAACACTATCATTTGATTGCATTTTTGTCGATATATTTGTGTTTTTAATATAATTTATTTTAAAATATTTTAATTGAATTTATTTAATGTTTTTGTTTTGTTATGTTTTCACTGTTTTTATGTGTTGTTAAGCATTGCTTCAAATAAACGCTTCAATGACTCAGTTCTCCAAAAAATGTCAAAACAGTTGAATTAAAACAATTTTTGGATAATTTTTACATTAATTTAATATTAATTAGTGTTGTCTTCGACACAGAAATCTCTTTTTGTGACAAACATTTGAACTGAAGGCCAAAACGAGAGACACATTCATTAGGCTTTGGATTTGCTAATCATTTGAGACATTATTTGATTAATGGTCTGAAGATAATTGTCAGACAATTGGTTCAAATGTTTATTAATATCCATAATTAGTGTACAATATATTAGTGAAGACAACAACTGAAGTAATGCTTCGATTCTTTTCCAAACGGTTTCGGAACAGACGTCAAAACGTTGATATCAGTCGTCAAAGTGATGGCAACCGATCGGCACAAACACAGTCACAGCCGTTGGCCAACAGTCAGAACAGTCAACAGTTGCCAACAAATCTCAAACATTATCTTCACTGCAAAGTAATGCTTTTGGACGGAAACGATGTCTCACTGTTTATGCCGAAGAAGTCTTTGGGCGGAGAACTGTTCGACGAGTTGTGCGACAAAATATCGCTGACCGTTGAGAACGACTACTTCGGCCTCCAATACACGGACACGAATTCTCAGTCTCATTGGTTGGATTACACCAAAGAGATCCGAAAACAAGTCAGAATCGGTCCGCCCTTTACTTTCCGACTGAGAGTCAAATTCTATTCCTCGGATCCAAACAATCTTAAGGATGAGTTCACACGATATTTATTTTTCCTCCAAGTAATCACTCGTTTGCTTATCTCACGGCTCAATACTAACCACTAATTTCTTTTCGGATCAGTTGAAACAAGACATCCAATCGGGTCGTCTTCCGTGTAGTACCGAAGTAAGCGCTCAACTCTGCGCTCTGGCCTTACAGTCAGAATTGGGTGATTACGATGAGTCTGAACACGACGTGGCCCTCATTTCTGAGTTCCGTTTTATTCCCAACCAAACCGACGAACTCGAGGCCCAAATCCTGGAGGAGTGGAAGGCTCTCAAACCCAGTCCTGTCATAAATACTTCTAATCGAGACTCAAAGCCATTGATCGCGGCTTCGATGGATTCGGCGACGGCTGAAGCGAGTTATCTGAATAAAGCAAAATGGCTCGAAATGTATGGCGTAGACATGCATACAGTGCTCGGTAGGCATTACCACTAATTCATTATCAATTCTGAGCGCAACTCATTGGCCAATAATTACAGGAAAAGACGGAAACGAATACAGTTTGGGTTTAACCCCAACGGGTGTTCTCGTATTCGAGGGGAAGAGTAAAATCGGACTTTTCTTTTGGCCAAAAATAACTCGACTCGACTTTAAGGGCAAGAAATTGACTTTAGTTGTGGTGGAAGACGACGACGAGGGCAGAGAACAGGAACACACTTTCGTTTTCAGACTGGTATGCCTTCACTCTTATCTCTTTTGCAAATATTTTTATTTGATTTGAATTATTTGATTAATTATTATCTGTATTACTCTCAGCACACGTCAAAAACAAGTAAACATTTGTGGAAATGTGCGATAGAACACCACACCTTCTTCAGGCTGAAGACACCCGTCCACGCGGCCGGCAAACAGAGACAGAACTTCGTTAGAATGGGCTCACGGTTTAGGTATTCCGGAAGAACCGAATTCCAGACCCAAATCCAACAGCAAAGGGCCGCACAGTTAGCAAATCAGCGCAAATTTGAGAGAAGGCCCTCTCAAAGGTATACCAGTCGGCGCTCAACAGTCCATCAGAGCACCAGAAATAAGACATCGAATGATACGACCAAACCTAAGCCAACTGTCAGTACTTCCACTGCTGTGACCACTACCACAACGACGACGACATCACAGCCGCGTCCAAAGAGTATACCAGTCATTCCACCCACAGCTCCCACAACAGTCCAGTCCTCTGCCATTCCATCGACAGCTGAAGAAAGATTAGATAATTTAATAAAATCTCTGACCAAAGGAGAAACGACTCCCACTCCAAATGAATTGGTGTCTCCTCCAGATATTCCGGAGCCGGTGAAGGGCTCGACTTCTTCGCCAAAACCTTCGCCAACCGATGACATGGAAGACGTGGTTTCGAAGCTCAAGAATTTGGATTCCGTTTCAAACAGTTCTTCGAATTCAATAAAATCCTCTCAAATGAATGGAAAGACTTCGACTCAGAATAATAAGAGTGGTGTTGTTGCCAACGGAAAGAGTGCGTCGTCTGCCAGTGGGGTACAGACAATAGTTGTCGGCCCCAGTATTATAGTGCCAAACAATCAGACAAATGTTGTGTCCAAACCGAAGACAGCCATTCCTGACATGAAATGCAATATATTGAAGGCTAAAGAAGCGAATCTACAGCAGCAACAGCTCAAAACCAAGTCTGTCTGCGGCACCTGTAATACCACTTCTCACGAAGACTCAACAGTGACCACCACTCCTGTGGTGTCCTCCGCGCCAATAGTGACGATAACCAATGGTCACAATCACAGCCATATTAGGAACGAACACAAGACTATCGACGAGAGAATTGTTGAGAGCGAAGACGATGACGACGACACACCTCTTCTTGGCGTCGAAGACACCAATAATATTACTGTCATTCCAGTCCATAACGGCGTTCCCACCACTAATGGCGTCATTTCCAATGGTATTAACTCTAACTGTGATTCCAACAAAAATATCATCAAAAATGAAGTCAAAGACAAAGAAGATAAGGAAAACTGTGGCGCTGACAACGGCGAGGAGGACGACGTCTTAGTGGAGACGTCGTTCGCCTGCGCCAATCCGGTCACCCGCTCCGTCTCAACTGTCACTAACAAAAATTCTAAAGAGAGGGACACAAAAGATATGGTCAAAGATCATGTGGTGAGTGCCCGAAGAACCACATCTATGAACTCAATGCAGTCCCGAAGGACTGTAATGACAACAGAGTTATAAGAGAACTGATAATTAATTCAAAGGACTCTAAAAATGACATTTAGTTCGACCGGTATTTCCATTCCATTCGTATTTATAATATTATTAAGACTTTTAAACTAATTTCCAATTTTCCCAAATATTTATCAAAACTTTTATCAAATATTTTTATACAAATTCGCAGTAATTTTGATACTTAGAGCTTATCTTTCGGTAATTCCACACAACCCGAGGCACCCAAAGAATGATATCCAAAAAATATACCCAAACTGAGCATGTTAAATATAGAAATTCAGTGAAAGTTCAGTCCTTTTCTAAATGTTTAAAGTATTTTCTTAGGTCTTTGTTCTCTTTGTCTCAACCCTTTCGATCATTTTGAAGTTAGAGTGGGTTATCCCCTGCGGTCCAAAAGCCTTTAGCCATACCATCCCTGCAATTAAAAGTCCGTCCATTAATTTGAGTTCACTTTTTGGCATTTCATTGATTCAGAACAGAAAACATTTATTTATTTCCCTATTTTTCAAACTGAATGCAAATTTTAATTTCAAAATCAATTAAAACTGATTTTAGTGTTATTTTCGTTTATTTTATTTGTTTTTCTCTCTGTTTCTATGCATTTGAAAACTCTTTTTATTGTTTTGAATACTTTTCATGAATTACTAGTTCTTTAAAATCAAGTCTTATTTATTTACACAAAAAACTATTGAACAGTAATTAATTGATTTTACGGCGAAATGCGTTTCAAATTTCAATATTAATATTGTGTCTCATCTTTGAGATAATTGTCTCCTTCTTTGTGGTCAACACTAACGGCAAATGGTTTACGATTATTGTGACAAAAATTGTATCAATTTTTAAAACCTTTTCCTTCACTTCATTTTGTAATTATAGAAATCTATATATTTATAATTAATTGTATTATTATTATTATTAATTAATAATTTGGTTAACTATTATTTTTTGAAAAACTTTCCTTTTTTATGATTAATTCCGACTGAGTTTTGAGTTTTTTTTTTAAAAATATTAATAAAGAAATTTTTGCGCATAAAATGTGTTTTTCCTCATATTATTTGATAGACTTCTCGTGAATGACATTCAATACTATTCGTGTCTCAAAAGTATTAGTATTTCAATGATTTTCTTGTGATTTATTAGTGTTCGCACTCATAAAGCAATTAATTTAAAACTCAATATTATTGCCATAATTTTTAATCTCAACCTCAATAAGATCTCAATCTCTTCTCAAGTCTTTTCTAATTACTTATTGGAGTAAATGATAGCATATTTTAATCATTGGTTTTATGAAATATTTTGCTTTTTCTCTTATTTTTCGAAAAAAAACTTTGAAATATTTGAATGAAATCATCCATCGATTGGTTGAAATGAGTCATAAAGTCATAATGTTTTACCAATTTTGGGATTGAATATCACTTTGAGTGAATTGTCGGATGTTTTCACAGTATTCATGATTTTTTCGTTTCATGTATTGAATAACAATTCTTTAATATTCTGATGGCTTTTGAAACAAAATATATTTTATCTATAATTGAAAAACAATTATTGAGAAAAAAATGTCAAAAAATTTCAAATATTTAGTGTTTATCTTTGAAAGCGATTTTGATATTTTAATTTTTTCACCGATCGGTTTGTTTGATAAAACATCCCTCGAATAGGAATTTCTTGGGCTCAGAATCAATGTGAAGGCAGTAATTCTTGTGCTACTTATATAACCTGAGTGTCAAACATTTTTGAGCAAAATTTTCATTAATTCTATGTTTTATTTGCGATCCGTCGGAATAGTCTTTTAAAATGTTGATAAACTGGTTCTTACAGTTAGCTGTCATCAAATTGGGGTCAAACCAGAACAGGAATGTGCAGGAATAGGCAGGAATAGCGCTCTCACACAGGACTACTCAAAATACTCCGCCTTTTACTAAAAATATAGCCATTGTTCAAAATCATTGAAAATCAGATAATTTAACAAAAGGTTATTATAGCCATTATCTCATATTCTAGTATTGTTGCCATTTATATAACTGTCCTTAACTGTACTAGTACAACTGTACAACTGTTGCTCTCCAGATGACTCACATTGATTACCATAAATAATTCTAAACAATTCTAAATATTTGGTTCACTTCATAATTGATTAAATCTTAGCCATTGTTGCTCTTAGACGACAATGACAATGATCCGGATGATAATCGAATGATTAGATCAAATTAGAATCTAATGAGAGAATGTTTTTGACACATTTGTGATCTATTTGATTTATGATAAATACCCTGGATACATCTGCCATTTGGATGAATATTGATTTAAAGAAACCCAATATTATATTTGTCTGACTTATGATTGTGTTTACATCTGTTGTGGATGTGATGTCTGTCACGACTGTTAACCGTATTTAATATGTTTGCCATTAGTCTGTAAAACGAGTGAAACATAAGAAAAACGATACAAAACACAAATCTTGGAGTTGACTCACATTATAATTATGGCCACATTTCACAACTTTTTCACAGACAAGTTATCACTTATTCTGAGTAAATAATTAATGTTTTCATTCGTTTTTACAAATTTGGTTCAAAAGTGATTTACATTTAAGTATTTTTCATTGAAACCCAAATCTGACGACTATTCTCTGTATTTCTTTTCTCATTCACTCTATTATTGATATCCAAATAAGTGTAAAAATAACCAGAATTTAGTCCAAAAACATTAATATTCTTAAAACGGAATCCTTTGGGAGAAATCTTTGGATGCATTTAAAAGTTTTCATTTCAAAGACAGAGATTTAATGTCTATTTCACTCAAATCTTTATATCAAAAGGAAATGACTTTAAATTCAGATGAATTCAAATAATAAAATAAATATCACTTTCACTCAATGTTTAATTCATAAGATTTTAAATTATAATTACGTTTATTATGCAATCAATTTATGCAAAACCCTAACCAAAGCATATAATATAAGCCCACAATCACTCAATTTTTTATTCAATTATTAATTTTCAATTACATTAGTTTTGTTTTAAAGTTATTTAGTGTAAGTCCTGTCCTATTAATCATTTCAAATAAAAAACAAGGAATCAAATGCATTAAAAAACAATAACAGAATATGTAATTGATTTGAGTCACTCTCGAGATTAGATTTTAATTACGAGAAATTTGTTACAAAATTGAAAAAATTATTTCTCTTCCCAATTAAGTTGAAAATCATAAGAAAAAGTGTGGGCTTTCAGTCAGAATAGACTCAAATCTCAATCTTTTTTGTCGATAATTAAGTCTTATATCAAATTTTATGCAATAAAAGAAGTTGTGATCCATTATATGCTGTGTTTATCACACAAAATACTGATTTGTATTCACTTGAAATCAAAAAAGTGTTTCTCAACTGAATAATTATCAGTTAATTCCTCTGTTTTTGGGTTTCTTCCAATTCTGGCCCAAAACGAAAGTGAACTCAATTTTTAGTTTTCAATTTGAAATATAATAAACGGTTTCGGTTTTATTCATATGAAGAGAGCAGACAATTGTGTTTTCCTTTCCTTTCTCTTTCATGTCATAAAAAACACATAAAAATTGTTTGATTAATGTTTACATCAAATGAATAAATATTTTCTCATCCATTCTCTCAAATAAAAAAAATATTATAGACTTAAACATCAAATAAAGGCTTTCCGTTATATTTCTCAATAAGGTTTGTAACCGAAAGTCAACGAAATAATTTAAGCCATAAAACAAATGCAAAAAATGAAGTAACTCCTCAAAGAATAACTTTGGCCACCATTTAAAGAGTGGAAGATTACCCCGAAGTCAGTTATTTCCAGAATGGGTTCATTTGAATTGAAAATATCCAAAAATAAAAGCAGATATGAAAACGACAAACAAAACAGAACTATTCGGTTCCAATAACTTATCTGTGAAAATGTGTCACAAGTAGAGTAAACTCTCTTATCAAATAAAGTTCTCCACTTCCCAGAGTGTAATCTTGCACACAATGAACTGAAAGACCAGTCCTTTGTTTGTTAGCCATAATATTCTGATGAGAATTTCGACATTCACTCCAATTAAGAGGACTTTATGTTACACTTGCTTTCAATTTCTTTCGCAAAACATATCTTTACGTCAATTGCTTTGTCTGTGAATCAAATAAATAGTTTTGTAATTCATTTAATTCAGTAATTCTTGTCATAAGTATTTTGCAATCGTTTATTTCAATTATCTTTTGCTCAGAATAATAGTTTAAACTGTTTTCCCATTCAGTTGAAATCAATTTTATATTTCACTGATTTCACCTTTGAAACTGTGATAGATTGGCTCCAATTGACTTTATATTAATTATTATCTATGCTTTAGATTTTGACTTTTCCTCGTTAATTAACTTCAAACTCAAATGTTTCAAATTATTTTGATTTAATGGTGAGAATAATCTAATCTCTATTTGAGTCGTTTTCTCGGTTTTCAACTTTAAAAGTGAAACTAATTTTCAAATATTAGTAAAAATCAATTGATTTTTAACTCACGAGTGAAACTAATCGATGAAAAATACACTTAAATTCATTAAAATTTCGAAAAATGAGTCATTTCTTAGAGAACAATATTAAATATGTTATTGAATTAATTTTGATTACTAGAGAAAGACCTTGGATCACACAATTTAACAAAATGATTAATTACTTTTTAATCAAATAATGCGACAATACTCGAGACTAACCGATAGAAGAATGGTTTGTGATCAACAAATTATTGATCTAGCTCATATTTATTCTTTAAGCAAAATCAGATCCAATATACATGTATTTGAAGTTTGAGTCGAACTTTTGTTTTCAATGGATTGCAATCAGAAGTGATTTCACTGTTTCTCAAAACGATTGCCGAAAGCGAAGGCAAAGACAAAAAAACCAAACTATTAATTATGCGGTTATTGTACTCAATATTCTTGCAATAAAGATTACCTAGGCAATAAGGATATAACTTATTTGGTACGCCATGCATGGATTGATTCAAGATTTAGCAAGATACATTCACCAATTTGTATCTATGCTATGGACATAGTTTTCAATCAAATAAGTTTCAAATAACTCATCTAATAAACGAGTAAATAGCAGTGATCGCCAAGGTACCCTACCTCAGAAGGGGGTACTTCTGAGAAATTTTTCAGGGGGAGGGGTTAGCCCTATTTTTCCGAGGGCTCGAGAAAAAAACAAGAAGGGGGACCAACGTATACCTTTTGGGCCGAAAATTCTGTTGACCTCTTTTTAGGTAAAAACTCGTATTTTTCCTCACTTTTACAGCCAGTCAACGAAGACTGGAGTGAGGGTAGTCCTCAAACCTAAAATTTAGGAGAGGGGTTATCGGACCAAAAAATAGGGGGTACTGAATTGCTATACCTCCTGGAATTTACTGGTAAATGGTGAAATGACAAATGATCATGGCACTCAAATTTCTAACAACAAAAACTAAATAACTGGACTAAAATAGGACGGAATATGTGTATGACTTCTATTCGCCGAACCTATTAATGAAAGTTTATTTTTATTCGCATTACTTAATGTTATATCGATTTAAACGATTTTCCGTCGGATAAAGACATAAGGCGTTGAAGGGATGCCTTTCGTTCATGAATTCAATGACAAGAATTGATATTTTGTGCCAAAATGTTATAATTGATTAGAGGAAGTGACAAATACGTGGATAACTTCAAATGACTCAAAACAAACAGAGAGTATTCGCCAACAAAATTGATTATTCAGTTTTTGTCTTTTAAGTTAAGATAAATAATGACTGAAGACCTCAAGAATCAGTCATTGGAGTAAGAATATGCTGATTGAGATCATCCAGGAATCTGAGAAAAGCCAGTAAAACACAAAATTTCAATAATTTCAATGAAAAAACGAACACAAGTTTTGTGGGTTTGTTTGCAAATCAAATTTGAAACGAATGGGTATTTGAAAACTTGACATATTTGTTATGACAACTAAAATCTGTTTATTCTTATTTCTATTTATATTTTTTCTTCTGTTAAACAATTTAAATAAAGTCTCAGCTTTTTTCTCGATAAATTCAATCTTGGAATTAGTTATTCTTAAGTTAAGACACATTGAATTCATTGGGAAAAAGTATTTCATTGAGAAAAAAGAGTTTTTATTGTTATGTCTCTCAAGTGTTGGAATATTTTGTTCCGTTTGATTGACTTTTGAATGTTTGCAAAGTCCTTGTCATCACTTAATCGTAATTATATTGAAACTAAACTATTATGAAATTTAATAAAATATTTATCGAGAAATAAGAAAATATCAAAGAATTGAATTAAAAATGGGATAATTGGGGCGTTTTCTCCACATTTTTCATACGATTAACATTTAGATTGATTTTCAATAACTCACTCAAAGTATGTTTGGATGCTTTTAATCAGCGAAACAATTATTTTCATCGATTTCCAGATTATGACAAATCGTTTCATTAAACAAATGAACAAATCCTGTAAATTGATTTCACTCCAAATATCTAATATTTGATTGGATGATAATTTATGTTTTGCTCCAATTTCGGGCCGTTTTGTCTGTTTTTTATCACTCAATAAATGGTATCTCATTTTTCAATTGAATTCTTCGCCCAAATATTCATTTCAATGATTATCACTATTTTTTGGTTTTAGGACAGAATATCAAGAAATGATTTAGAGCTTTGGCCGAACAGTTTATTGAAAATTTATATCATTTCTAACGACTTTCAATACTATCTTTAATAAAATTAATGTTAACCAACCCTATCCTATGGGCTGAACAACACTTTCCTCAAATTTGTCGAAAATTTTGTTTTGTTTAAATAAAATATTTATTTTTGTTCCGAAAGTCTTTTGTAGTGAAAAGAAATTTCTCTTAAAAATTACAATTGTTTTGATTTTTGAATAATTGTTGAAAACATTAATCACGACTTGAAGTCAATGAATTGAACAGAGATTTCAAACACTCATTTGACGAAGAATTAGACCACTCTTTGATTAAAGACCAAACACTATCTGAAAAAATCTTAGGCAAAAGAACCGAATTATTTGCCATCAATTTATTATCCGATTTTGAATGCATTTTCTGACACTTTAATCCTTAAAAGTTTTATACGTTTTTATATATTCCTGATCTGCAAAAAACTACTTCACATCTGAATTAAATCCAATGGATTACTATCTTTTTGGTCTCCGGAGCTTAATATCAATAAATTATTCAACGCTTAAAGTCATTAATCATTAAAAATTTGGTTCCAATGTCTGACTTGAAAACGAAAATTACTATAAAAGTGGAGATAATTTGAAAAATTATTTTTAATACTTTTATTCATTTATAACAACACTTTTTCGTTATATTAAACGTGAATTTAATTTATTTGAAAAACTCAGGCGTTTTCTGTACCCCAATCAGAAAAATGGGACCACTTTTGAGTAAAGGATTTAATAATTATCTCAAATGAAAAATCGCTTTAATTTTATTTAATAACTGTATTATTCGTTAAGAAAAATAAATAACAAATTAATAAAAAACTGTTGAAAACAATGGTTTTTAGCCTCAATTTTAAAGATTAAAATTTTTATTTATCAAGGAAAACATTTAATAACAGCTCAATTAAGCCTAGTGGATTTCACCAGGATCTGAATTCAGTTCATCATTCTCTACACCAGCAAAGTTTCCATGATCAATCTCTATTAAATTTCCTCAAAAACTGAATAAACACTGATTAGGAGCCGAATATAAATAGTGAATTGAGTAAGCTCAAATCATTATCAAATCTATACAACAAATGTTTTAAATAAACATTTCATTAATCTATGTTTGAGTTTATTATTCAACAAATCTCTTCAAATTAGATAACATTTTCTTAGAATTCAATTCAAATATTTGCAAAATATTTTCATCCAAAGTACAGATATTATTAATTTTTTTTTGTTTTGTTAATTTGCTGGGATTTCGTAATTTTAAGCTCATTTTGAAATTACACAAAAAATGAATTCAACACAATTATAGCGATTCAAGTATTTATTGTTAATATTTTTCATCAAATTTATTCTAATTATTAGTATTTGAGTCCAACTAATCCATCATTTTATACATTTTCCCATTTTGTTGATCAGAGTTGAATTGAATGAAAGGTTATTTAAATTAAAATTCACCCGAATAGTGATGTTTTCATAGTGAGGCAAATTTTCATCAAATTTTCGGCGAAAAGTCATCAAAATTACTGAAAGACATCACTGTTTTCAACAAAAATAAGTCAATTAAAAAAAATTGAATAAAAGTGTTGTAATGAAAGCTAATCGATCAATAAGTTTGATAGTTTACTAATCACTTGTTTGACTGCAAACATATGTCTGTCTAGTTCTTCAATTTAGCCTTGGTCTAATCAATTGCCGATCAATTGGAATGCCTAACATTCGCTTTGGTCTACTCTTTGTGATGAAACAAATTGAGCCAAACTTTAATTAATTAATTAGTTTGAGAAAGAAAAAGGAAATTCTCATCCTTATCATGGGAATGGATTTGATTGTGAAAGGTCATATTTTATGGGAGAAGACATCCTCGCGGATAAACCGTTTATAGATTTATTATTCGAGTTCTAAAATTGTTTCTAAAATTATATGAAAATAGCGTTTAATAGTCTTATGAAACAAATAATGGATTATAATAATCACTAATTCCATGAAAACTCATTATAAAAAATCTGTTTAAATTCATTTTAATTAAAATCCTTTCAATTAATCGGATGAAAGATAATTAAAGGAATAAATTTGGAAAAATTATTCACTGTTTTGGTTATCACTAATAACTTATTAGATTTTTTCCTAAAAACAAATATGATTTGAATCAAATAATTCTCATTATTATCGTCTTGAGTCTGAAATTCATTAATTTCGCTACAAATGGTTAATCACTTGAGATTAGGTTTACATCTTCTAAAGTTCAATGTTTTTAGACAAAGGTATTATCAAACACAGAACAAATGTACAAGGTATTATCTTGAAGTGTAATTAAAATTAATTGTTTGATAAAATGGTTGAAATCGACTTTTGATGCTTTTTCAATATGTGTTCAAATCAGTCATAATTACGGTATAGACGACAGTCTCTCCTGAATTGAGGCAAACATTAGTTTAATTGCATCCGAAGGCGTTTCGATAAAAGACATTGAATTTGTGGACTCGAACTGCACAGTGATAGTGAAGAGTGGCTGCTCTGCTGACAGCTCCCTGAGTGATGTTTGTGCGCACTCCTGGAATTTCCCAAAACGTCTGCCATCGATACTGAGGCTGTGCTAAGAATAAGTGAAACTGAGAGTCGACTTTTTGATCAAAACTTTCACAAATGTTGTTCTTTCTGTCGTTTCTCTGAGACTATCCTCTGACCCAAAAAATAAGAGATTATTTCACTTCGATTCTTATATTTTTTATTTTGTAAAAACCAAGGATCAAATAATGGATCAAATAATGTATCAAATGGATGAGAAAATCACAAAAATGTTTAAAAAAGATTTTGAAAAGTTGTGTTAAACTGAACTTCTGCTGAATCTACGATATCGACATTAACAAGATCATCTGATCGCAATGGATCCGGTTTGGCTCAATGGTCAGAACATTACTCAGGCGGATGAGTCGACTGAAGTTAAACTGATATTTCGGGAAAGACTGGAAGCACTGGACGCCCCGATGAGAGTCTTTATGATTAGTTTATATTCGATGACATCGTTTTTGGCGTTTTTAGGGAATATTGTCGTTATTATTGTCGAAATTTTCGGCAAAAGATCCGCAAAGAATTTGCGGAAATTCCTCATAAATTTGGCCATTTCTGACATTCTCGTCGGTGTTTTCTGTGTTCCCTTCACATACACCGACTTCATGTTAGGCCAATGGATATTCCCGTTCTGGTTGTGCCCATTCGCTCAGTTCGTTCAAATCTTATCAGTATTTGTGACAGCATTCACTCTAACCATAATCGGTATCGAGAGGTAAGACAAACGCTTTTTCGTCTTTATTTCAATTTTTGAAATATTTTCAGAGCTATTCAATGAATTCCTTCACTAAAATTAATGATGAATTTAATCGAGTTATTGAATTTTTTCGTTCAATCAAATAAATTGACAGGAGTTGGAAGCAGGGTATTTTTTCACATACGTGTGGGGATGGGATGAATAGGTCTAAAAAACGTCTGAAGAGACGGACTTTTTTTCAAAACCCAACACATAATTGATTGCTTTGAAAGAAAAAGTTTTCTGACAAATATTTTCCTCCAAATGAACTCTGAATTCATTTTTAAATTTTTGAATTGAAAATATATGAAATATTAATGTAATTATATATTATTTAATTTTAGAGTAAGAGAGGAAAGTTTTCTCTGCCTTCAAAATGAATTCAAATTATATTTTCTAACTTATTTGTTAGACTTATTATATTCAAATTCAAAATTCAGGGTGAATTTAATCAAAAGCAGTCAAATTTAGTTGTAAACAATTTAAAAGCCTTTGTCTGCTTGCTTCATTTGTAGTAATTTTTCGGAATAAGTGCATCAATCACCATGCTCTAATAATAATTGATGAATGAGAATAGTCTTCACTGTAATACTCCTTCATTTGACAGAAGAGTTGGCTAACCTTTTCTCGTTTTTTCATCCAATGATTTATTTACACAAAAAGTAGAGCATAAGCATGGTAGACGTATCTTGATCATTTGACGCAGTTATAAGCCCTTAGAGTTGAGATTCATTTAATTAAATTCATATCAATTTAAGTGACACTTAAACAAACAGATAATAATTATCATCAATAAAAGCATTCAATTAAATGTATAAAAAACGGCAAAATATGTCAATCATTCGCATTCAGGGTTTTTTCAAATAATGGTGTTTATTGCGAAATAAACAAAAAACAATGCGAATGAGCTAGACATTATTCTAAGGTTTCATAATTGACTTATGGAAAAGAGGCAGAATTTAGTGTCTGGCAAATTTTGTTTTTTTCGGCAGTTTGTTAAATAAAATTAGCGGAACTTTTGTCGCAAAATCTTATTCTTGTTTTCAACTGATTTATCACTGGCTGTAGAGACAAGAGTAACACTTTTAGGTGTTTAGGGATCATTCAAATTATGATTTATAAATTATAACACATTTACTGCAGTCTATTCTTTTGTAGCCGAAGACACTTCAACTATAATATACTCGGTTTGTCCGCAAAATGACTAATAATTTTATTAATTTCAGTCTAAAAGTGCTCTTAAAATAGCCTTCAAAATGTTCTGGTTGTTTACAATCTAGTTCAGTGTTAGAAATACAGGATAATACATCCATTTCTTGATTAAAAGCCAAAAATGAGTCTCTATTGGGTTTCGAGTACTTTATTTTGAAACCGATATTCAAGTCTCGACATTCGTTCACTAATTAATCAAAAGTTTTTCCAAAATTTTTTCATTAAAACAGAAGGTTTTCTGAATAATAGTTTTTTACAATTTTTCAAAATCTAAAGTTACAGACATTGCATAAAATTACAGTCATTTCAAAACTGAAACCAATTTTCGTCCAAATTTCATAACTGATTGTCATTGACATTGAGTTTATGGTAATTAACCTCATATTAAAAGTGTTAATCAAATCGTTGTTGAATACAAAAACTCAAATAACCCGTCATTAATATCGGTTGAAAAAAGCCCAAGACCACTTTATCAAATGCAAATCAAATCAGACGTCGATAAAATTTCATAACTCAATTGAATTCAATAAAAGAGGAAAAATACAGTTTTAACTGAAAATAAAATTTATTAATAGACTCATAGCCTAAAACTCATTTCAACTTATTTTTATCCAATTAATTGATTAGATATAATCATAAATGAGTTACTCTTCGGTTATACAGTAATGTATAAAGTATCAAATATTTGAGATGTGAATTACCATAACTCAATTGACAACTAATTCCAACCATCTGTTGGTCTATTAGTTCAACGTTTTCCTCCAAATATCAAATATTAAATGATTATTATTGTGACGAAAATAGTATAAAACATACGAAACTAATTATTCGTTTGAAATGATATTCTCAGAAATTCTTTATATTTTATTCATTTACAAAATATTATTTAATTTGAGCCAAAATTTTAATGGAATTTGCATTAAGTGCTGTCAAATAGTTTAACGATCGCCAGAAAAGAAATAATTACTTTAAATCCCATTCGGGTTAAAAGATTTATTACAATTCATTAGTTTTTGAAACCATATAATCAACTGACAAGAAGTACGGCATTTGACGCGATAATCAAATTAAAGTCAGACCATTATCTCCCAAAAGTTTTGCAAGGACAAAAAGATAAACCCCGCTATTTGCTGATTTAGTGCTAAGCCAAGGATCCAGATTGAAACAGGTCACTTCTAGTGGGCGGCAGTCAAATGTTAATTTAATTCAGACAAATTAGTTACCATTATAATTTTGTGTTAAATATCCTTGCTGAATTCCTTAGACACTTCTTTGATCTTTATAGAGATTTGTGTCAACTGTTTAGTTGACATTTAAATAACTGTTATTAATTGGATTACGAATTGACAGATACTTCGCGATTCTGTGTCCGCTAACAAACCGAAGGGTCGTTCAATGGTTCACCAGTCGGTGTCACATACTCTTAGCCTTTGGATGGCTATTCGGAGCCATAATAGGAGCGGTCGCTATGGTATTGATTTTTCACTTAATCCCAAATATATTTTGTCTAAACTAATAAACAATTAATTTAAGACTCAATTGATTCGCTTTAATGTCCAGAGATTTTCCTCTTTTTGTTAGGAAGTTGTCTAACGATTAGGTTCTATCAGTTTTGGGAAAACACACTCAATATTAAGTGATTTATTGGGCCTAATATGCATACAGTAGTAAAACAGCACATCTATAGTGCAAACAAAAGGGCTTTAATTTGTTTTCACTTAGGATTCAAAACTTTTTGAATATATTGAATAACAATTTGTGTTTATTTTACGGAAAACACTTTCCATCAGTCATTCAATTGACACAACATTTGAGTTACTCTAAGAAACTAATGTTAGAAAAGATTTGTTTATATTTGTTGTGATCTGAATAGAAACGACTCATTTTCTGAACAACTTATCAAAGGAAAGGCCTAAGAAATAAAAATCCAATTCAAATCCATTCACTAATCTCTTTGATATTAAATGAAAGGACCGGTGGCTACGAATTAATCAAATGAAATATTGCTTTCATACATTGAATTTTCACCAAGCTACATACATAAGCCACTACTAAGTGGTCGTTTGCAAAAAAAAAATTAGCGATTATTCCTTAAGTTTTTGCTCAAATCTATACACGAATTAATTTTTCTAGAAAAAAAAACATTTTAAAATATCACTTTTTTCTACCTTGATATTCTCCATTGATTGAATTTAGTTTTTATGATGGAGAACAAAGTTGTGCAAGATCTATTTATTTGCCTGCCTTTACTTTCAATTAGAATTAATGCTAAACAATATGGCTTTCAATTAATAGACCATTTGCTCGATTCAATTGATTGAAGCAAACGACACATTCGAGGAAAAATGTTGCTAATTAAGCTTGGTTCATTAAGAAAAATCAATGAACATTAGGAATAAACACATTCAGCAGATAATAATTCTTCACTTTTTACTAACGAAATATAAGAAATATTAACAGGGGTATATCAAGATAACTTGATTGTCCACTCAATACTTTATCAAGAATTGGAATAAATACTAAAGAATTTAATTTTTTATTTTCGATGAATTTGTCGTCGAATTAGAGTAACTGTTTGTCAAAAAGATTTTCTTTGTATTTCTAGTTTTAAGAACTAGTTTAACAAGCTTTCACATTTGTTGGACATCACCTAGTTATATGAATTGCAATTTCTCAAAACCCTTAGAGAGATGGAAACTTGATATATAAACCTGGTAAATCTGGTCCTTAACTAAGGGCTCAATTCTTCTCTTATTGGACATAAAAAATATTAAATTTCACTTCAAAATTATAAACAGGATTATAGAGAGTTCCGCTTTTCCAAGAACTGTGAGCAGTTTCGTCATCAAACAAACAATAATGCTAGATCATTTAAAAAGAAAAATCAGAAAAGGATGAAAAACATTTCAACTAAATCTCTGGATTTTTGGAAAGTAGTAAACCATTGATTATTGCAAATAATAATCCGAAACATTTTTCATTGAATTAGGTTTTGTTTTGACAAAATCTAAGCGTATTTTCGATTTATTAAACTAAAGGACCTAAATTAAACTAGGTACAAACTATATAAACTTGGCGTTTAAAGAACTATAATTGACTTGAACAATCCAATAATCGGTTCCCTGGCATACAATGAGAATATCTGAGAACCGATTATTGAATTACAGAAATTATTTATTTTAATTTCTAATTAGAGGAAAATCAATGAAATGACAAAAAAGATTGATTTGAATTTAATATTGATTTTGAATAAGAAATTTCTCCAATTAATTAGATTTTTTGACAAATATATTATTTAATTTGAATTTTCCTCATAATTATTGTTGAGTTATGTCATAATTTCGACACTTTGTGACTAAGAATTCAATTACATTGGAATTCATACAAATTGTTACTAATCTTTGATTTCATAAGAGTTTAAATAAATTGATTCGTCAAACGATAGGTTCACACAACTGTTGCAGAGTTTCAGTGGAATAACACCACTCTTCACGACTGCAGAGGCGCGGAGATGGAAGAGCTCACATCAATGGTCTACAACACTTCCCTATTCATATTGACATTTGGTCTGCCATTACTTATTCAAACGTTTTCGTACGCATCCATTGGCAGAAAATTATTGAGAGATAAATGTATTAATAATAAGCTAAGTCTGAGAAGAAACAGCGGACACGAAAGGGACAGAACTAAAGTAAATCTCTTTTGCATGGCTTCCACTTCTCTCGATATTAGGTGTTTGTATGGCTTTTCTATATTCCAACGAATTATGTCTGCTTTTGATGTTTTGCCGTAAATATTGACATCGAGTACCGGACTAGAAATTTGTGCCTTCTTTTCACTTATTTACTATTTTTCGAGGCTTTATACAGAAATCACTCCAATAATGGTATTTCTCAGTTTTTCTGAGTATTAATTTAGGAATCGTTGAGGAAGTCATGGTTTTGAAGTGATCTCATCCTTAAACCAGACTCTCAGACATATTGATTGCTTTATTGTCCTATTATTTCATTGAATGCATCGATATTTTGGGTCATTTCTGTCCATTTGAATAAACATTGTAATGAAATTAAGTGAATGAATGAAAATTAGGGACAATTCAAACGTCTATTTAAATAATTAGACAATCAATTCACGACTTAATTGATTGAAATCATTTTGATTTCAATTAATTTGATTGAAAAACAGAATCATCACAAGTGATGACCGAAGGGAAGGAAATTAAAGATTTGTTTTCTGATGACTTTACTATTAATTGATAGCTTATGATAGATGTTAGTTTGAACTAACTGAGACAGGTCATATACAAATGTAGTTCGATTAGTTCACATTTAGGGCCAAAAATAAATCCTTTGATTGTCATTTTGTTTTTATTATATTCTGGAATTGATTGGGATTTCCTCTGCGAGGGATCAACTGAAAAGGTCACCTCATATTACAAACAATGTGAAGGGTTGTGTCGGCTGTTAATGTAATAGGAAATATCCAGCTAAGTTCTATTTTGTAATAACATGTATGTTCCATGTTCATTTTTTGTACGCTTTACCCACGTCTTGAATACGACTACTAATGATTGCGAACATCCGTTAAATTCAATGTTATTCTGAACAAAATATTCGTAACTTCACTCAAGGCTCAGTTTTTGCTAGATCATAATGCATCTGAAAATATAATTTGCATATTATTTTGTGATTCCGTTTATGAATCGCTAATAAAATTAAAAACTAATACTCGGAGTGAAAAGAATTTGCAACAAAAATGATTAATTTCTCAGAAGAATATAAACTTTAAATTTGTTTGAAAGTATGATAAAAAGGTTTTCGCTTTTAATTAATTTCACGGCTCA
This sequence comes from Punctoribates punctum, assembly GCA_034698165.1. Lineage (NCBI taxonomy): Eukaryota > Metazoa > Arthropoda > Arachnida > Sarcoptiformes > Punctoribatidae > Punctoribates > Punctoribates punctum. The sequence continues at coordinate 23,772 of JAQGBD010000068.1, forward strand.
GCTATTCTGAAAAATGTTAATGTAAAATATGCTAGATACTCTACAAACTCACTTTCCTTTGATTTTCATAAATCATAAAATAATTCCAAGAAAACGGTTTTCTATGTTAAGGTTTTATAGACTTGAATTAATAAATGTAAGCTTCTGCCAGACAAACACCGATTCACCATGCAAATATTTGTATAGCTTTAATGAAAATCCATGTTACAGATAATACGAATGTTGGTGGCGGTGGTCATTGTGTTCTTCATTTGTTGGTTTCCGATTAAAATCTTTATGTTATTACTGGTATTTATGCCCAAACTGTTCCAATTGTACGACAACTTCAGTTATTATCGATATGTCGGCGTATTTTTCTTCTCTCATTGGTTTGTATTCATTTTATTTTCTCACAATTTTATTGTTTTTCTCTCTCTTAACTGATTTCAAGCAATTTGAGATTTTATAGGGAAATCATTAATGGCCTAGATGATAATCATTCAATAATCGAATCGATATCAAAGTCTTTTATATTATTTTTCAGTATTTTATGGTTCATTTGCAGCGATTTATTGTTCGCTCAAATCTCTTGATCCCGAAATTCAATTTTGAATCGATATTTATAACCATTTGGGCTGAAAATTGAAATATTCCCAAATATAAGACAAAAATTGAGTAAATTTGAGACATATTTGAAATTCTTAGAAATTATTAGATTTAATAGAAAATCAAAAACAATTCCTAAGCAATAAAGACATTATTAAATCAGAAATATCTTTACTTTTTCAAAAACAAAAGCATTTTATAACTTTTTTCAAATTTTTATTAAACACTTCAATACTTGTCTGCAAAGGAATTGAGTTTTGAAACTTAGATTAATTGAAGGCTGAAATCAACGACAAAACTATTGATAAGAATAAAATTTCCAAAAAAATATTGAATTCTTTGTTAAGTGCAAACATTTTTTAGATACCATATCCAACTTGAAAAAAGCTAACCTTAATTATTGGATGCTTTTATATGACCAGGCTGGCCATGGCCAACTCTTTCGTCAATCCAATCATCTACTCATTTATGAGTAAAAGTTTCAGAGTAAGTATTTTTTGATATATTCTCAATGATTTCTTTGTTTTTTCGTGAAGAGGAAGGGATTCAATGGTTAGATATTTTATCAAATAGTTTGTCAGATATCTTGAAACCGATCTAAAAATCCTTTTATAGAGAACTCATAAATCTATTGCTGTTTAAAAATAAATTTGGCAAAAATAGTGAATTAAAAGCTCTTGACATTCAGAGCACTTTTATGGCTGTCCTTATATCATGCATTAAACCACAAATGGATATTTGTTTTTTTTTCAATATATAGTTGTTTTCTGGTGTTGGTAGTGTTAAGTAGCCATTATCTTGCTTATTTATTAGATTTAAGGGCAATAATTCTATGCTTCAAATAACGCGAAGAGAATTTTTGAACATTTGTTGAATAGTCATAACATTTATTATAAGAATTCAAATGTCATTAAAACTGAATTATTATGTCTTTAAGGCTGATCTCAGAGATGTCTTTATGACGTTTCGAAACAACCCGTTGTTGTCATCCAAACAAATGACTCAAATAAGTCGTTTAACTCACACCGGCTATAGTCCGCCGACAGAGAAAATCTCGGATCGCTTCTAAACTGGTGGGTAATGAACAGAATAAACAGTTCGTTATGGATATTAAAGGGAACACCAAATTCTTTTTTGATCACTAATTGGGCAAATATTAGCTAATTTATAAGCGAGGCAAATCTGGAATTTCAAAATTAGGCCAATCTGTTGAACAGCACATCTTCTCAAACAGTTAAACAGTTTTGTAAACAATAAAAAATAAGGAAATGAGAGGAACTGCCTCTAAATTTTCACTCAAGTAATAAACAACTAATTGGTTTACTAATTAAGCTGAATGTCATTCTGTAAGTTGACTGTTATTTCAGCGTTTGTATCTTGCACATTTAGCACATCTAGTATTCATATATTTTAGTACAAAAACTCATTGAAATAATTGTAATATGTTATGTAAATCATGGGAACGACCAGAACATTGTCTTATGTGGTGGTCCTCTGTATAAGTCATTTGCAATACGTTCCAAATCTTTTTCCAAATGCATTCCAAGATTATTGATCTGATCTGCGAATCAGAGCACAAATTCGTGTTAATTGAATGTCAGAATCGAATAAATTCTTCGAAACGATTCTAGTCATCTGAGAAAACAATTAACTTAAGACAAGAACCTCTGAAATACTTCCAATTTTATACCCCATTTGAGTCAATCATTTATTTATTTGTCCATTCATTCAATATATGGATATAATTGCGTTAATTGTAATAAATGAACAAAACCTTTCATCTCTTAAACATCTATTAAACTTTAATCTTTGAAACTTTACTCAATTGTACTCTTGTCTTGTCTTTTGACAATTTTTCGCTATTTATTAGATATTTATATTTGTATTAATTGTTTTCAATTATAAAACGGTTGAGAAAAATAAGAATTATTTGATTGGTTTCGGATATTTCCACATAAAATAGCCGTAAGTTATATATTAAACTGTATTTTACTCTCATTTTCAGAAGAATTGTATTGAAAATGAAAAATATTTTTAATGGAAAATAAAAATAAATCAATGGATGTCTTAAACATTTGAAACGGATCTAAAAGTTATTAATTAATAGTTCTCTGAACTCTTGGTATTTATTTTCGATCAAAATCGTTGGCTTCTCATCAGATGAATTGCAATGAAGTGAGAGCTCAGCATATTTTCGTCAATTCTGTCAGAGAAAGACATTATAAATAATTTAATTAAGATTCCGACAGTTTTGCTGCCATTTGCAGGTGATTTTTACCCCTGTGCCACCTAGGTGATTTCACATTCCTTCATCATAATGGAATTCATGACAAGTTGTTTATTGTTCTAGCACAATCCAATTATTTCCGCACTAAATGTTTTACTCAAATCTCACACCAGAAACAATAAATACTAAAGTTTTGGAACATCTGCCGAATAATGTCTTGAAAAAGGGTCAAGCACCTTTTCTGGCAACAATTTTGAGAATTCACAATTGCAAGAATCAAATTATTTTCCAATAAATTCATTGAATTCGATATATATTTGTCTCTAAAGTGAGACAACTTTCAAAAAAGTAAATATATTATTGTTTCTCACTATAAGTGTCAATGAAGTGATGGTTTGACACCAAAACACTTTCTATTATACGGATTCCGTCTGAATGTCAGCTCTTATCTCAAGTCTGTGACAATAGTAATGAGAATAAGAGGTAAATGAAAATTGAAGGACTTCTTCACCGAAAAACGCTTTCAATTCAACGCCTCTTCTTATAGATTCTTCACTTATTAAAACATTTTTATCTTCGAGTTTTAAATTTCAAATAATTTATACATCAAATAGACATTTATTACGAGTTATTAATGAGTTTAATGAATGATTCCGAGAATAATGAAGTGTTTTATGAATCAATGGATGAAAATGTTAATGAAATTTTGAAAATTGTTTTCATTTTATAAAAGTATAAAATTTATGATAATTTATATAAAATAAAAACAAATAATTTATTGCAAGACTAGGGTTGAGATTCTTTATCCATCAGTTCCTTACAATGCGTCGAATCGAAAGAACAGTTTAATAGGTTTGACATTTGGTTCTGTCTTTTCTTCATGAGTTTGAGCTCTTTTTTCAGCTGATTATAACTTTCAGCCGAAACGATAGCCGACGCCATCGCTTGACTAGACTTCTGATGACTGGACTCTGGAATCGGTTTCGCTTTCATTTCATTCAGTTTTGTTTGCAATTTGTCTGCAATCGAAACGTATTGTTTGTATTTCTCTCTGAGCTCTTCCTTCTCTTTCTTGCATTTGATGACATCCCTCTCCAAACTCAAGAGTTTGTCTTTGAAGTCATACCTCTCCTCTTCGATGCAATTTCTGAGTTTAAGCAGATTCTTATCGCTTAATATCTTAAACTCTTCCAATTGTTTGCGCTCTTCTTCTAACGTTTCTTTAATCCTTTGGTAATCACTTTTATACTGTTCTCTCTGTCGGATCAACTCTTTGTTGAGCGCCGAGTACTCCATGTTTTCACTCTTCAGTTTATTCATGTGGTCGTGCAGTTGGTTGTGTTGTCGCCGAAGTTTATCCAATTCCTCCATATTTAACTGATATGTCTCTACTTTGGCCCTCAAAATCATGGCATCCCTTTCCACAGTGAGCCTCAATTCGGACAAATTCTCGATTTGACGCCTCATTTGTTGAATATCTTCCTTTAATTTGGATTTTTCTTCTTTTGAATCCTTTAGTTTCGATAAAATCGAATTCCTTGAAGAAAAACATTTAAATTAAGTATAAAATGATATTCTGAGCGAAACTTACTTTTCCTGTTCAATAGCACACCGTTTATCGAATTCCTGTTGTTTTAATGAATTCAGTTTCGATTGAAATTCTTTATCTTTGGAACTGCTCTCCAGTTCTAACCGAGTGATGGTCTCATTCTTTGAGTCGATTTCGAGTTTTAATTCTAAAACAAAATAAAGTAAACCATTAAATAAAGTTCTCAACAGAAAAGGTCTGAGAATAGACTCACTCTTGACTTCAATGGCGATTACATTCTTTTGGTCTTCGATTTCTTTGATGTTTTTGTTATAAATGGTGTCAACCCTTTCCTTATCTCTCATAAACCGTTTATCGCTTTCATCCAATTCTTTATTCAATTTGTTGATCTCATTTTTCAGTCTCTCGATATCAGTGATGAGTTCCTCTTTATCTCTGTTGTGATTAGAGATCTGTAGTCTTAAGTTTGTATTGTTTTCTCTCAGATTATTGATCTGCAAATTCAAAGATGAGATTTGTTTTTCGTACTCTTTTTCACTGTTTTCGTGTTCGACAACCAGTGACTCGACTTTCAGTTGGATTTTCTTATACTGTTGTTCCGCGTCTTCGAGTGTCGACTGAAAAGACTTGACTTTTGCGCTCAATTTCACGTTTTCTTCGGATAATTGAGAATATCTCTTAACGTCCGGCAATTGGTTCGCTTCCATGAGTTTGGATCTGAGCTCTTCTTTTTCCCGTTTAATTAAATTGATTTCTGACTCAAACGACAATTTGATTCTTTCGATTCCATCCAAATTCTCTTTTTCCAAGTACTCCATCTTATTCTTCGCGATCTTCAGCTCATAATTGATTTTCTCCTTATCTCTGATCAACATTTCATTAGTTTTCTGTAACTTCTTCAGCGGTTCCTTCAATTCATCTTCAAATAGACTTCTAATCAGTTGGGGATCTCTTTCTTTGAGTTCATTCTTCAAGCTTTCAACCATTTTGTCCTTTTCTTCACACATTTTGAGCACTTCCTCCAAGTCGTTGTCCTTTTTGTCTTTAATCATCTTTGTTTCGGATAATATTTGTCTCATTTCTGTCTGAAGAGTGAGGAAGTCCTTCTGGAGTTTGAGGTGTTCCTCTTTAAGCGTCGAATAATTGGTTTTCCTCTGTTCGGAGCGAACCCTCTCTTCTGCCAAAAGTTTCTGTAATTCCTGTTCACGAGTAGTGACCACAACAGCCGAACGACTTCTTAAGGCGTTTTCGTTCATACTTTCCATAAATGAGATGAAAGTTTAGTTGAATTACAATAAATGTTTGTTGTCTGACATCTGAACTACAATTGAGACCTAAAGCTATCATTTCATTGTCTTCTTCCGAATCGAGAGACCAAATGATTGGTGAAAATAACTGTTTTTAATTGCATTTCAGTACAAAAGGACTGATAACCGGCTTATCTAAAAATCTTCATTTTCTTCTGTCTGTCAATTGTTTCACAAATATTTTGAATTTCAAATTAATATTTACTGAATATTAAATCAAATGAATCATAATTTCAGTGAATATTTGATTAATTAATTGATAGAAACGATAAATCACTTTAAATGACTGTTTGTTTATGTTTTGTGTTTGGCTCTCAATGGTTGCCATAACAACCACTCCTTTGGTTGAACTCTGTCTAAAGTTAGCTACAATTTTTCGAATTGAACTGGGTGTATTCATAAAAATAAAATTTAAGCTAGCAAAATTAAAAAAGAACTGAATTTTACACCAATTTGAGAAAAATGATGATTTTCTGGTATTTGATTTCATTATAAAAAGGTTATTGTTGAATTTTATGGAAGTTTTTGAGCTTGATGATTAGCTTGATGATTAACTTGATAATCTTCTGATAGAATTTTTCTTAATCTTTAGAGAATTTTTAGAGAATAAGTCAAATAAATTGATTGAAATGAAAGACAGTCTCCCCATAGAAACAGTATTACAGTTTTCAATATCTCATTCAGATAACAATGAATTACACCTTCTCTTCGAAATTTAAACATTTGTATAGCCTTCAACTTTTTGATCTTGATTAAATTATTGTATAAATAGTTTAGTTCGTCTTTTTTGACAAACATTTGGTGATTGATAATAGTTGTTAACAAATATCAAACATTTGTGTTAAATATGTCGGACTCTAAAAACTTTACGAATAAAGTGGTTTTAATAACTGGTATAACATTTTCGACACCTTTTTAATCGAAGATAAATATAATTATTTGATGATTGCCAATAAAAGGAGCTAGCTCTGGTATTGGAATGGCCACTGCCATCCACTTGGCTAAATTGGGCGCACAAGTGGTTGTCACTGGAAGAGACGCCAACAGATTGCACACCACTGCTCTTCAATGCGACCAAAACTCGAGTCTTGGCTTAAAAGTTAGTATTGAACTGAACTCTCAATTAGTAAAACTTGAAGTCAATCAATAGATATGAGGAGAAAGAGGCCGTCCTATAGATCTGAGTCTGAGATTCTCAGCGGAACAGAGAATGAGATCAAACTTTATGAGAACTAATTCATGTTTTCCGGTCTTTATTCAAATTAATATCTCTTTTCCTCCAAATAAAAAATGAATCAAACGATGCAAATCATGCGCTCACTTATTATTCAACGCAATTATTTGCATAACTTTCTAATACAAACTTTTGATGGCTTTCCTGATACAATATAATACAAATGTACCCCAATATCAATGAAACGTCCAATAAATCTGAAAAACACTCATTAATTATAAACTCTTTTGAAATGTATTTTTCAATTTTCATTACTCGATAGGCTTTAGAAGTCAGAGCAGATTTGGATAATGATTCGGATGCAAAAAATCTGATCGACGCCATCATAAAGAAGTTCAATCGATTGGACATTCTTGTGAACAACGCGGCACAGTTTGACTGCAGCAGTAATATCCAATCGACTGATGCTCTTCAGATCTACGACAAAGTGAGGCATTTAAAGACTCAATTCAATGATCAGATGATTACTAATTCAAAGGAATAATTAGTCTCTAATCGAAAAAATATTTGATTTCAGGTAATGAAAACCAATTTACGAAACAGCGTTCAAATCACACATAACGCAGGTTTGCATTCATTAAGCCTTTGGTTAACAAATAATTGATGCAATTATTTGAGCCCTAATTTGATCGATTTATTGACAGTTCCGCATCTGATTCGGTCAAAGGGATCCATTGTTAACGTTTCAAGTGTTTCATCGTTCAAACCGGTCATTAGATTTTGCATTCAATACATAATTGGATTTTAATTTAAAATTTTCTCCTAAATGAAAGTTTGGTAATTCTATGGCGCACTGTATCGCCAAAAGTGGGGTCGATATGTTCACCCGTTGCCTGGCATATGAGCTAGGACCTAAAGGAGTTCGCGTCAATAGTGTTAAGTAAGGCTATTATTGGAAATTAAAATTTTATCCATTTTTAAACACAATTTGATTGAAGTCCGGCTCAGATTAAAACTCCAGTCTATAAGAGTTTCGGAATGAAAGACGAAGAGATTGAAAATATGTGGTCAAAGGTGAGCCAAAGCTATCCGTTGAGAAGACCGGGAGAGCCCGAAGATGTGGCCAAAGCAATAGCCTATTTGGCGTCGGATGACTCATCCTTCGCGACGGGAGTCAATCTTCGACTGGACGGAGGTTTTTGTGATTCGCTTCAATTCATTTTCTGAAAATTAAAATTCAATGAACTCATGAATACATGAATTCAATTACTTTTTTCAAAATAAAGTTTTGTAATCGAATCGCAAATTATTATTATTATAAATAATAGAGTTTTCAGATTTGATTTTTCGTCTGAATTTTCCCAAATGTATATCAATTGAATTCCTTTTGATTCCACGACTTTTCAGAATTTCATTTATATTCAAATTTTTAAAATATATTTTATATTCGACTGAATTTCTAATGATTTCAACAAATAGTCAAATATTTCCACCAAAACGACAAAAACTCTTTATTATTACTCAATAATCGTTAAATTTCGATAAACCAATCAATAATCGAGTCTTCAAAGACACTTAACTTTAAGAGGTGCAAGATCTATTTTTATCGCCTTAAATAAACAATTTTCGTAATTTTAGACTTAATTTAATTAAAACCCAATAAAACTAGGCTGTTAATTATCATGATAAGCAATAGAAGACTAAAATTAGCTGCTAGCTAAATTTTTTTTCCTTGTAAAGTAATAGTGATTGCCTAACATTTGTTTACAAAAAGCGTTTATAGGATAAACTCTCAACTTTTTCAACAAATCTTAAGTCATAAGAGGAAAATACATCACTAGAAATGAGTTATCCTGGATAACTTATCCAGGTTCTTCTTTAAATAAAATCAATTTACATTTTTAATTTTTAAAAATTTATTGAATAATAAATATTTTGATTCAAGTCTTTATTAAATGGGGAAAAATTATTCAAATTGTTGGCAGTTTTGACATGCTCAAATTCTAGGCCTAATAAAAATCTAGGCTATCTATAAGCTGTAGTACTCTATGGTTGACTACTATTTTATAAGTAATGATGATATATGGTTTAATTGATCTTGAATAATTATGGAGAATATTAATGATTACATATTTATGGTTACATTAAACCCATTGATATCTTGGGATCAGAAATGAGATCTCAAATGAAATGATTTGAGAGGAATATTAAAAACATATTTCCATTTAATTCATATAAATTCAGATTTAGGTAATCGACTCACAAACCAATATATATAAAGTGTTTTCCAATGAGATTAATATTTTATCAAATTTTTATGGTTTTCATCTTAAAAGTTATTCCGGTTTTAGTCTAATTTGGAAACTCATTCAAACCTCAGTTCCCTTCAGACCCAAAGCCGAAAAGGTTTTGAATTAAATCGATTATTAGTCAAATATTTTGAGCCAATATTCAAATTTTTCAATATTTTAATTTGAAAACTGTAAGATTCCAACGAATAAATAGCAAAGTTAGCATGTTCATTAGAGTAAGCTTTTTCATTTCAAATCTTATTTAATTCTTGGTAATTTATTGAACAAAACAAAACTTAATGGTTTAAGTGTTGATCAGCTGATACTAGTGTAGAGACAACCCTATTTATTTCATTTACTCTTCCAATTTTGAAGGGCCTTCCTTTGTTCAACTAAATATATTATTTTTTCCACCTTGGTCAACATTGAAAACAAGGATCAGAATATGAGATATAAATACGACACACAATTGTATACTACAATTGATGTTAATCAGCACAACCGGAAAATGTGGTGAGTTTTCAAAATATGATTTCTGAGATTTGACTATTTTTTTAGTCGGAGTATCTTTGATGGATCATGGTGATAATCCTCTCCTAAAGACATATTCACAAGAATGAGTTATCTTTCAATTGTAATTTGTAGTTAAAGGGTGAACTTGAAAATTAAACTGTTAATTGAGTGCTGGGAATTCAAGTACACCTCTACACAAAATAAATGATATCTATTGACCATGGGCTTATTAATTAAAACACGACAACCTATGGGAAGACAAATAAGGTCAGTGCCACTAATAGCCCATTCTTTAAGACTCGCTGTCATATCAATAATATCTGGAAAATTAGTTTTCACTGAATCTTAAACTAATAATCTGTTAATTGAATGAATTGCTCACAAAATCTCATTAATTATTTGCACATAAATTAACAAAATGTGATGAAAATAGAGAAATGTTTAATACTATTAAATGCAAATTATAATGAATTAGTCATTTAAATGCATTTAAAACATCATTTGTCAAAAAATGTGTTCTCACAATACGGAGAAAAGTACACCGATTATAGCAATTAAACCAAAAGCAATAAAACCCTATTTTTGTTTGAAATAAATTAATTAATTCTAATATTTAAATGAATTCTCTTCAAAATTACATAAATATTAGTTAATATTAGTTAAACACAATTTTCTCTTAATTATCAGAAGAAAGAAAATATTTTCGCGAAATCTTTTTACTGGAAGTCAGGCCTCAATAGAATTTCAACTAAAGTGAAAAATCAAACAAAACGTTAAAAACAGACAAAACAGTGATTTCACAGTTTAGTCGAGTCTTTCTTTTAGGCCAACACTCGAGTGAAGTAATAATTTTCGGACAACTGACCAGCAATTGGCCAACAATTTAGACTTCAGTTTCTAGACTTCAAATATAATTATATATTGTGCGCAGGGTTTAAAGGAAAGAGAGATTCGAGACTATACTTATCTGTAGCCATAATTTAATTATTATTATTATATTTGAAATAATTGGCTCTAAATTATAATATATAGCGATAGAAGTCTCGGGTTTAGAGTTTAAACGAACGAAAACTGAAAATTGAAAAACTTTCGAAAAACCTGATGTTTGTGACAATAAATATTTTGTTTACTTCAATTTCGGTCACTTTCCTCGAGCATTGCAAACACTTCTTGGCTTCAAATTTTCCACAAATTTTCAGATTTCGATTTATTCGGGTTAAGTCAGTAATGGGTGAACTCGATTTTGATTAATGGGTTTGGTCTTACTTTTAGAGTATACCATGATCAATTAATTGAACTCAATTTCAATCAAAAATATTCTAATATTTATGACAATTGAGTTAATTGTTTGACAAAAAAAAATCTTATTCTTTCAGAGAAATAACCAAAATATCATATATATTGGAAGAATTATCTTGATTCAATGAAAATTTCGAGCCATTCATAAAGAATGAGATAGATTTCAGGTTTTCTTTAATTATCAAACCATTATAATTAGTGAGCCTGGTCAGCAATTGTGTTGTGATTGTGTTGAGGTCACATTAAACTCTAATCAAGGAATTGGGTCTTTATTTAGATGTTTCAATTTTAAGAAAATAGTGGGAGTTCTATATAAGAAGTAAATTAAGGAATAATCTTGCACAAATGTGGGAATTTCTTCATACAGGATGTGAATAGCAAAACAAAAAAGAAAACTTGAAAAGGTTGCTCTTGCTTAAGTATCTATGAACTGCTTTAGAAACTTTACCGAACCATTTGGCTTATTATGGAAAGGCTTAACATTAAATCTTTGAACAAGTAATAAAAATAAACTTGGTCATTAGTTAAAATTTAGAGGACAGCGATTCAAATAAATAGTGTTTAATTCTTTTGTAATTTAAGAGGAAATTAAATTAATTTTCCGGATTAGTTATTCTATTAGGGCTTCAAATCTGTTTAATTCCTATTAATTGGATTAAAATTATGGGAAAATGTTTATAAATAAAGTCTAATGAAAAGTTTGATTCACTTATAGTCGTATATCATGTGTTGCTTTTCACACATTATAACCAAATTAATAAAAGACTTCTTTTATGATTTGAAAATTTGATTCACAATTATTTGAGAGTCGGTTCCAGTTTTTCTCTCCAAAAACTTATTGTCAAAAATGTTTTCAATTCTATTGTTTACTAACATCTGATGAATATAGTGATTAAATTGAAGGCTTCCATGTTTTTTGTCCGAATCATCTCAAGAAATGTGACTAAATTATAGACTATTTTTTTAACATAAGATTTATTTATTGACTCTGAGAGACGAGTCGTTGCCTATTATTAAGCGTTGGTTTAGTACTCATCTCAGAAATGGTTTGGAGATTGTCTTTCACTCTATTTTTATTGCATTTATTTCCGAATCAAAATTTAATAGAAAAAAATGTCAATTATATGACTTTTATATCCATTATTCGGTATAAATAAAAAAGCAGACAATGATTTCATGTAAACAGTTTTTCTTATGGGAACCGAAATCCAAAGAATGATCCGAAATAGTCTTGAAATGGATCTATAATAGAGAACAAACTCTCACATTAGGCGTAAAAATGGTCACAAAAAACTCTTATGCCATCAATTGGGAGCCAAACACTGCAGAGGAAGTGGTCTTATATTTTCTCAATAATTTACTCAATTACGCGATCATCTCAAGTGATTGCGATTATTATAAATAGGGTCTCATGAGTTGTGCCCATCAGCCCATCAGACTCGTCGCCAAAATCAATCGATTTTTGTTTGCTCCTATAACTTTTATCGTTATGCAACGGAAAATAATCCGATCCGATTGGCGTTACCTTTCTCATATAATCTCCGCTTTAGAGTTTGTGACACAAATAACCAAATTAAACAATTTTCTGTATCATTACTATGTTTGGATTGAAGGCCAGGGATGCATAGCATAGCATAGCATCACATTTACCTTATTTTTTCTATTCAAGTATAAACATAGCATAGAAAAGTGAGAAAGGTAGATTGAAAATTAAAAATAATTAAAAGAATAATTGACTAAAAAGATTGCATTTATATTTTGATAAAACAAACTATCTTGGTTATAGAAGAAAGATATATGTGATCTTGCAGATCTCGGTCTTAAACGTATATTTTCTGTAATTTTTCCCATTATATTAAGTTCTGTTGTTTATGGTCTGAATTACAACAAATCGTTGGAAATGTGTTTTTTTGTGTATATTTGAGTAAAAATTCATCCATTAGTCGACAGTGTCTACAAAGCAAAAAGTTGTTGAGCCTCAGGACTGTTCTCTCCCTTCAATTGTAATTTCTTTTGATATGCAGTCAAAAAGATAGAAATGAAAATACATTTAATAGGTTTTGCTTTTGCAAAATAGAGAGAATTTTTCAAAGAATAGTATTAGTTTTCATCACGCGATTCAAGTGAATGCAATTTGAGCCATGCCAATTATAATATATTATAGTCCTCACAATTTTCTTAAGCTCTCACAAACAGCTTCACATCAGAAGCCAAAGAAAAAACACATATAAAACATATCTAACATATGATTCAATTTTAATACAAAATCACGCTTTTGTTGCTTTAAAATAACGAAACCAATCATTACTCAGAATTCAAGTTTTTTAGAACAGACGTCAGCAAGGGTTTGGACACACCTAAAAACACCCTTGTCCTTTTGTTGTCAAATTGTCCTTGACCTTTTTGGAATTTGTGAAATAGATGAAATTAAAGGAACTGAAAATTGACAAATAAAATGCAATTTGGACCCCTTTTATTCCAATTTGAAGAAGGTAATCTTGCTCCTCTTACTTTAAGATTAAAGTAATTTTTATGACGACAGTCTTTAAATCTAGTGATACAGAAGGTATTCGACTACTCGGGGATAAATTGAACCAATTCTTAATTCCAGTTTTAAGGTAATAGATATACTGATGTAGAGATGCTGACACTTTACCACTCCTGGGAGGGGCTTATGTGGGGTAACCTTTTTCACCGATTTCAGCCTAAAATTATCGGAAATTGTATATTGATTGTATAGGAGTATATTTTGTTCACCGATCAAAATAAGCCAATTGTTTGACGTTTGAGACAATTCTCTCTTCTATTTTTCTCTTTCAAAAAATGCATAAAAACTGCGACTTTAGGGTCGAGACAAAGAGGGAAAGGGTTTACCATTTTATTAACTGATCGAGATATGACAAACGCGAGTGATCAGAGAGACGACCATTCTCACATTACTGCCCCCATTTTTAAATTACTCACAATTTAATTGTTTTTTATCATGAACAAATCAAGTTTATTTTAGGAGAGAACGACCAGAGCGAAAAGCTCAAGGTCGGTTATCATTTATATCTAGCTTTGAAATCTTAGCGGAATTTTTCATTAATATTATTTGAGTTTAGACCGGACAAAATTGCCCATGGCGCTCTCCTCTCTTCCACATCCCTTGTTGTGAGCAAATATATAATCTAGTAAACATTACACCCCCTCTACGATAAAAACGATACCAATAATAAACGGTTTTAGTGTTTGGAAAAAAGGAAAAGTGTCATCGTTGACAATCCAGTCTCTATCTGGTGAATAATTAAATGGAGCCATAGTCTGGCCAGACATCAAAAATTAGTCCACACATCAAATGCTGAGCAGAATTTCGGCGGATTTTGCCCTTAAATTAAACGAGAGTTGAATTCAGTCAATGATAACCAAAATTGTCTACAAATGTAGAGATCGGCTGAACGCTCAAAGACCTCGAATATTTCGATTATTTTACTCTGGGGGTGGTTTAGTCGCTGCCTACTTCACTAATCTTAGGTTTAAGAAAGGAAAGACAAAAATTTGAAACTAATAGTTGAGCTAGTTCAAAATGCAAACACAATGGTCATCAAATTATTCGCTTTTAAGTTTTGATGTATAAAATTGAAATTTTAAGCTCTATAAGAGAAAAGAAGCATGATACAGCCCTGATACACCCCTTCTTATACAGGTTAAGGTGATTACTGTATTTTTAAAATGAAAATTTTATTTGATACCTTGCTAATTTGTAATTAAATTTACACTTTTGCAGATTAGAAACAATTAGAATATTGGGTTTTCAACATATCAAACATATCAAGATCTTAAGTGATTTCAAATTGATACACTGTTGTAAGCAAGGTAATTATATTTATTCAATTAATTAAAAAGTGATCATTACGTCTGTATTTATGGAATGATTGCTTAAAAACAGTGTTTAAAACTACTTTAAAGGTGAGTCCAATCGAAAGTGTAATAAAAGAGAAGTTAAGCCAAACTTTTACTTTCGATTACTTTAGTGGAAGTGTATAAACATTTTAAATTGTTTGCGTCCCATAAGCTCTTTCCACACCCTGGTAATAATTTGTCTTTGTGCACTCCACTCATTTGCCAGCTGTTATTCTTGAGCGCTGATAATTGTATGTGCCGTTGAGCACAATGTTGAGCACAGTGCTGAGCACAGTCACTTCTGCTCACAACCTTCAACAGGCATGTCCAAGGGTGTTATTATAAACCCCCTGATTTGAAAATGGCCAAAATTCAGATCATTATTGACAAGGTTATACAAAAGGATATTCTGAAATAAAACAACAAAATTGTTTTTATGGAAACTCTTATCGAGCAAAGAATTACTCATTACATTTGCCCTAATGAGGCAATTGTATGAGTGGTATGAGTGAAGAGCACACAGAACAGCACAGACCCCATCCGAAGAAGTGGTTGCACTGACTTTTGCCAAATTGAGTGTTGCATTGGGCCTGAGATTGAGCTGAGGACTGGGCAACCCTGATATTGGCTGTACTTAGTTGACTGTGTTTAGTGTTAAATGCAGTAGTAATCGATGCTCTCCCGCCCTATCGATCTGTGGTTTGGAGGGCAGGAAAACTATTTTTAAGAAGCGATCAATTAAGTCAACGTTTGAAACATTTGAAAAATAGATTAGATTTCGACAAAATCGAGACACGAGTGGAGTAAACATACGTTTAATTGTATTTTTTGTTGATTACAGTTAATACTCGCATCCGAACAAAGGAGGGGAACAGCAGGGGTTCGGACAATATTCGTTATCTTCAATAGAACAAGCTTGCTAATCCCTAATTTGGAGTATAAAATAAAATGAGCAGTTTATTTTTGAAAGGTATTAGGGGTTATTAAATGCCTCAATTGAGTTAGTGGTGTGTTTGGGAACTCCATCTAATTTAAAGAGCGCTTTAAATACATGTATTGACTATTTTTTATCCGTTTTGTTTATAAGAGATTTGTTTGATTTCACAGTCGTATAGGCACCGGAGCACCGGCACTGGATTGGCACCGGCACTGGCATTGGCACCACTCAAATATTTTGTGTAATACAAAACAATATTTAATAATTATGCCTTGTTCACACGCATCTGACACCAATATGATCGACAACAATATTAAATAAATTACTTCTCAATTATATTTACAATACTTTTGAGTGAATTACACGCAATGTTCAAATCCAACGCCACTAAAGACAGACGTCTGATAGCCGGCCGATAGTCCCGCAAAAGCCGTCGCTTACATACAATCAGTAATCAATAAATATTGAAAAATATCGCAATCAAAACACTGTCTCAGTTGTGGAGACAATTCCACTCCTAATACATCTTTTAAGGCTCTTTAAAAATATTGAATTACCCGAATCAATTAAAAAGTCATCATTCATAGCAACGTTAGTAATGACACTCAATTTGATTCTCTTCTATAAACTAAGAATTAGAAAAAGGTATTTCAAATATTGGTTCCTTTTCACCTTGCTCATTCCTGTTTTGAATATAAATAAGTTTAACTCCAATTACATTACAGAATGAGTGCATTCAAAGGAAAAATGTTTAAATCATTTTTTAAATGATTGACTGAAAGTAATTTATATATAAGTTGTTAACACAATTAAAATATATGCCATTATTGTCGAGTATTTTACTTAAATGATTGCTATTTTTGGTGGCATTCGGAGGCCTATTAACTCCCGACTACTATCTCTAGGAGTGGACCGCTCTCCACTTTATACAAGGTATTTATGTTGGCAGTCGTCTTTTAAAGACGTAAATTAAGTAGTTTTCTGGGCACAGACACAGAAGAGGGAGAGATGAGGAGAGGGAGAGAGCGCTGGATTGCGTGGTATTGGGAAAAACAAAGCAAATTAGTCATGCAATGCAAAGAATACGTTCACATGAAGACAAAGTAACTGAACCTTATTAGGCATAATAATCAAGTTCTCTATCGGATACCCGGACCACGAATCCAAGTGACAAGACATGCAACTGAGCAAAACAAGACGACTCTACCATTTACTTAATAAGCACTGTATCTTAATTGCTGATCAACTGACCCTAAACTTTCAATCTGTTTGTTGTCTTCAGTTATATTCTAATACTGTTATCACTAATATTTTTCTAATGCCATTTCCTGTTGGCTGTCACTCATCTAAACCTTGATGTTTTTTGTTTTGGTGGTCACACATCCCTTGGGTCTGAAAGAGATTTGTCGCTATCGATAAGTAATAGTCTAATAGAGTGACTACGAGTAGAATACCCTGAATACCAAAACTCACGGCTTTGAAAAATCATTTTTCCAGTCAACGCATTTCAACGGAAAATGTCATCAAATTTAATATTTTTTTCTATCAATACTTAGTTTTAATCTATTCATTCGTGTCTCTCATTAGGTATGTTCTGAGCAGATGATTATGCCCTGGTCGATTTTTTGCAAACGCCTCTGTGAAACTTATATACACATATTTCATAAACAAATTCTGGTCTAATATAGTGTATTCTCACGTGAATGTGAACCTGCAATAAAAATCACATCTCAATAACATTTCCAATAATTACAATTTTATACAACATTTTCACACATTTTGCGAGTAATCAAAAAATTGTTTGCAGTGAAGAAGAAAAGCAATGAAAAAGGGATACGAAATGCGAATGAATTTGCAAACAGTGGTTAAAAAATAGTCAAAAATCACTCATAATAGTAGCGATGCGTTTAAAAGAAGCTCGACGTTTTTTTCCCTGGATCATTTTTCTTTCGTAAGACTTTAACTTAATTTAAAAATTCTCACACATTTTGGACGTTGACTCAGAAAAAGGTTAGAAAAAATGTTTATAATGTTTTCCCCGAAAAGTCTTTGTTAGTCTTCACGGTTGAAACAAATCAAATGAATTTTATAATGCTTTTTGTCTGAAAGAAAATTCAGATTTTTTTCAGACCATAAATATATATATTCAACAAAATTAGAGATAAATTTCTTTCACTCAAAAAACCATTATTTCGATGAGAATTATGTCGGCATTAATTTTTCCAATGACTGAATTGTCTCCGAATGTCTTTAATGATTTTATTTTCAACATTTTCTGCCTAAAAAGCCATTTAATTAATTATCCGTTGAGTGTATTAATCGAGAGGTCAATCGGGTTTAATGAAGTAATTATTCAAACCAATTGTGAGTTTGGTTAAAAAGTTTACTCTTTTTCTTCTAATTGATTTTGAAAACAGGTTTTTGAGTTTTTGAAGTAAATTGAAGTAAATTTGCCAAAAACTGAATCATATTTTTACTTCTCGTTTGCATTTATGAATGAAAAGAATTGAAACTCATTTATGAGACCATCATTTTGTTACCTATTTTTTTCAGTGAAGGGATAATATATTTTTCAAGTCATTTGAGTTAACGTTTAGGGATAGAGTGGAGGCTCCGATCGTTTGTTATATACCGCTTTGCAATAAGAAGTGTTTCTTATGGCCGACCCATCAGTTTAAAAAGTGACTTATTTTAAAGGACAAAACCATTATTTTGGAGATGGCTTCCAGCGATAGACTGTAGTGAAAAGGGAGCACTTCTATCACTTCCACCAATTCCTATGCAAAAAGCGTGCTCTGAGTCGGGCCACAAAACCTACAATCAAATCACTTTCCCATCGCTTTCCCACGATTTTCAATATGAGTCGTCCACTACCTAATAGTTAGCCATTCCTTTAAATTATCACCTTTTTTGCGACCAAAGGCCAGACCTGTACTCTTCCATGAGATTGAGTGTAAGTGTAAATCATGAGTGCATTACAACACACTTCGCAGACAATCGACGAGTAGTACATAAACCGGTGAACCCTCTGTTTCACTGTTTTCTGAGCACGAAATCCAATTTTGATATTCTGTCAAAAACTGCAATAAACGTATGATTTGGCCCTTAATGTAGCGCTACTGTAATTGAGTCTCATCTTTGATATTTGTCACCGAAAAACATTTCTTAACATTTTCTGAAACACTTTTTTCAATACATATATCTATTATATGCTATGCATCGATAGGAATGGGATGGAAATGGATTGCAAGGGATGGCAATTGCCGCTCAAAAATTATTATTTTTGTGAAATTGCCTCCAAGCCTACTCCACAGTTCTCTCTCTCTCTCTCTCTCTCTTCCAGTGAAACCTGTGAGTGCTATGAAGAGCACAAAATATGGAATTATCCGCAAATTTTTCTGTAATAATAAAAAATATAATTTGTTGTGACGACTATTTCCGAAAAAAATTTCTTATTATATGAATGGATGGCGAAGAGATGGAGTAGAAAGAGGGCAGTCATAAGCCAGAGGTCAACGCTTTGGAGTCGAAGCGCTACTGTTTTTAACGAATGAGCAAAAAACGAACCAATCTTTCGATTATTATTATCACAAAAATTGTTTTCTCTATTCTCTAAAACAGATGAGAACTACCATTACTTGCATTACTACCATTGGGTACTAATTTTGAGTTTCATTTCATTTTTGAGTCGCTTATTGATGGCGAACACACATTTGAATCGATGGTGGGAAAGGGTCACTGGTCTACACCCCTAAACAACACCAAATTTGATTAATTTTTTTAACTGAATTCTAGTTTTTGTGCGAAGTCTTTACTCTTTTGTTCGTTTGGGATAAAGAGTTCTCTATTTTCTAATTATTTATGGTATAAGTCCTGACCGGAGTACTCTTCCCTTCTATGCTGTCCCCTCTTTCCTCTGGCTCTCATTGAATCTTAAGGCAGAGTAATTTCCAGATTAAATTGCTTTTCATCGTTTCATTGATTGGTTTGAATTATTATTTTTACAAAAGTTATTAAATTTTCATTTATATCAAAACCTTTTTTCAAAATGCATTTCAAAACTAAGAGCCTCTGAACAGCACTTCTCACACCATTTTCTCTCATTTTTTCACAATCAATGACTTTAATCAATAATTTTGGAGAAAATTATTTCATTTTATTCTTTTAAAGAAATCCAACATTTTTTAGGCCAAACCTTTTCTGATTAATAGTCTGTGAATTGAAATCATTTCTAATTTTCTGTTCATTTGATTTGGTTTTAAGGCTTCGCAGACAACACTTAACTCAGTTTCTCTTTATTTGTCAGAACTTAATAATTATTCAAACAATAGAAGTGTTTTAATTATATATCGAAAGCACTTCATTATAACTATTATTAAATTTTATAATTTAAAAAATCATTAATCATTGGAGTATTTGCTGTCATAAGTGAAATGTTTTTTCCAAACTATTTGTACACATAATATATAATTCTCTAATTTATTTGCCGCTTAAATAAATAGCGGGGAACAGAGGGGAACAGACTCACACTCGGAGACAGTGAGAGAGGAAAAGCCATTTTCCAAATCAAAGAAACAAATGAAACGATTAAATTTGATTTCACTTCTTTCATATGATTGTGTATTAATCGCTTGACTTTTCATGATTTGTGGGACAGTGTTGTGCCGATAGTAGCAATACATGCATTGTTTCACTCCCTTTCAGAATTGATTGCATCGTTTAGTTTGGGTTCTGATGACTCTCATTACAAGAGGAACTCCTAAAAAACTGTGCTTCCAATGAATGCACGCAAACGATTCGCTCTCATCTGAGTCTCTATACAATCAACGCTCGTTATGAAGCACTTGATTGTATCGCTGCTTACAATCCCTCACAAAATGATTCAGTTTTGTTATGTTTGCAATTTATACTCGAAATTCATCAAAAAGGCCATCAATTGGATATATCATGTGTGTGTTTAAAGTTGCATGATAACCTATGATAGGTGATTTTGTTTTCCAATTCATTCCTCAAAAGAGATTGCATTTGTATTGCTATTAAAGTTTTTGAAAAGTGAGTTATTCTTCAGTAAAAAACAAGTGCTGTTAAACGCTATGCTTTGTTATACGAAAACGCATTCAACTATAAAATTAGTTGAGTTTTTCAGAAGCTTTTAAGAGACAGTGAATAATAACTTTTTTGAATAAGTATATAAACTCAGACACGAAATGTTTATTCAAAATAACAAATTTGAGAAACAATTGATTCTCCAAAACGTTTTGAAGACGAAGAAGAAAACAATTTCTTTCTTTCTCTGAGGGTTGGAAACAAAGAAACAACTCTTTAGTTTGTGTTTCAATTGAAATCTTGAATCAAAAATAAACACTTCTATTAAATATGTTTTTATTCTTATCTCTCATTTAGTTTCCTTTCTTTTATAATAATTTTTAGTCGACTCTCACTGACTGTGACTACGGTTTTGATTCTCACAATATATTAACAATTATTCTCAATTAAATGAGTGAAAGTCAGTTGAGTAAAGTCTGTCGGTTTGCAAGAGTCTGCACGAAATACTTACTAACAATAGATAATATTTAGCGCTAAATAATAAAAGTCTATAATAGTTGTCGGATATTAATATTTCACTCAATGCTATAATAGGCACACATTTACAGAACGCTGAGAACAGAGACGATAACCGAACCAAACGTAGAAATAATTGCTATTTTCGATGCATTTCAAAATTGAATGCATAGTCGATAATAATTATATTTGGAGTCCCATAGGAGAGGCATAGAACACACTGAAAGACAGGTGAGTTTTATCTCCAGCCTTAATAAGCCTTCGCCAGTAATAGCCGACAATTTTAAAATTAAAAAATGGTAATGTTTCCGTTTATAATGATGATTAGCCATGTGCAAAAATGACAAATGGAATCGGTATTATCAATATTTCAAGGGCGCAATACAATTATACCAAGCTATGTTTGCTAAAAAACGAGTCGATGATAAAGATCGACAAATTATTTACAGCAAAAGCCATTTACGACTCAAACATTATTAATACTGTTTTTATATAACAAAAACCCAATTGTAGTCATAATAAGCGTTTGAGTTCACAATCAAATAAAAAGCTGTGACTCCAGTGCCTAATGAATGAGTTAATCTTATTTACACTTACAGTCAGGACACACATCACTGACTTTTCCGACAATTGATTACTTTTGAAGATATTGTGCAGTTTTGTCGGGTTTTTTGGCAGTCAATGCAAACGCTTAAATCAGTCGCGAAATTACTGAAAACTCGAAAAGTTAATTATCTTTATATATATGACGAATAAATTGGTGTAAAATTTTTCTAAATCTAAGCGAAAATAAATTGAGGCGACAAACAGTTTTTTGCCCACTCCTCGCACTCAGACCATGAAAATAGCGATCAAATGACATACATTCACATCAAAAAGTGTTTACAAAGAGAAGAGAAGACCAGATATTCTCTAAATTTTCAATTCACGAAAACTATTTATTGTAAGTATAGATTTCGATACAATTTATATCCGAAATATTTGGCAAAAAATATCTATTGTAAGCGACTATAAGTGACAGTAATTTATTTTTTGTCTATTCTATTGAAAACCGGAATTTTGGCGAACACTGGCAAAGACCTGAAAGGCCAGCGATTTATAACTAATATTACTTTACTTTCTCATAGAAAAACTATAGACAACTATAGAAAGCTAGCGATAAAACTCGATCTCAAAGCAATTTGTTCCGCTATACTCCAGGTCTGTCATTGTGAAAACGATTCCTTAGCTTTTAATAAGGACTTCATTTTTAAAACAACAGCACAACTGCATAACAGCTGCACTACTTCTTTGTTAGGACTGAGCCGAGGATGACTACAATGACTATTTCGCCAAACATTTTCTCCTTCAGAGACACTTTTTTCGTCTAAAAAGTACACAAAAAATAGACAAAAGTCGGTATCGGTGTGTTAGAGCTAACCTTGATCATTAGCCAATGCTCTATCGCTGTACACAATTTGTGTTCACTCTGTTGGCAAACCTGAGCGAAGGCCATCACAATCACAAAATACAATTCTGTGTACACTCTTTTGCAGAGATTCCAGGCCTCAACTCTCGTCCTCAAAGAGATAATAAGTCAATAGACAATTGAACTGTATATCAGAGCACAGCATACAATCTATTTAATGACTATTTTGCTCTTTTAAAACTTTTTTCCCAATCTTTCATCTCTAAGGACTCCGTCTATAGATTTACAAAAAGTTGGAAAACGTTTTCCATGAAAAGAGACCGATCTTTCATTAAGCTCTTTGATGAAGGAGAGGGAGGGCTCCTTATTTTCAAGTTGTCTTATGTGAAAACTTGTCATTTAGTGGTAGGCCTACAGCTTAACGCCGGATAATGAGTCTAATAAATACATTATTAATTCTGATCCATATTTAATAGGGTGCGTCCCATGACTTAAACAGCACTAATAGAACAGTTGTCTTATGACTGACGGACGGAAAAACAATTTTTAATACGAAAAACTTATCGGAAAAACAGATAGATTTTCAGCTCATTTATTATTTCTATTATAATCATTATTACTGTTAATAATTTACAGATGAAGTCTTTGAATCAAAATGAGGTTATAATCAAAAATAGTGCCACAAATAAGAGATTCAAATTGAAAACAGAGAGGAATGTAATACACAAAACATAATTAATGTAAAAAACATTAAAATATAAGTTAAACTACAGTAATATCATTACATCTATTATAAGCCTCACAACTAATAAGCGATTATTATTATTATTATTATTTGGCGCTAACTGTTAGTGAGAAGTCGTCCCCTTCTTGTTGTGCGAGAAATTTTCCGTTCGGAACATTTGGTTGTTTTAATGCATTATTTAAAATGTCATTATATTTCACTCCTAATCAGGTGTAATGTCATAATTATATAACGTTTTAATGCTGTTCACAGTAGACAACAGTCTTTTACGACGTCGTCGACTATTAAATACATGTTTTTGGGACTGTTTTTAAGTCAATCCCTATATTTAAATACCAATCATATCATATGAGAGGAAACAAAAAGAGAAAAGCGATGCTCACAGTCTGTGTTATTACGGGATTGCACTCCCATTGAGAACATAAAAGGCACTTAACTTATAAAACAAAACGCTATCGTATTTTAGAGTCAATTCATTGAACTTTTTTCCGAACTACGGCTGCGGTGGAGAAGAGTTGGCATAAACCGAATGCTGTGGCGGTGAAGATGGAGGCGCTGTTGATGGGGGACCCGCAGAGTTCATCATAAGCTGCTGTTGAGATGAGGCCAGATTTGACAGAGAACTCAGGTATAAAGGGTTGAAACGGTTTGGTGTCGGATATATGGGGGCCGCCGCCGGCTTCTGAAGAACGGCGGCTGCCTGTCTGTAGTAGAGATCAAAGGGATGTGCAGTGGCTGCTGCTGTAGGAGGACTGGTCAGTGCTGACGCTGCGTTGCCGTATTGGCTGAGCCAATAGGGCGATGTCTGTAACATTCTTTGAACGGCCGCATAATTTCCCGCTTCGGCCAACAATTCGAGACCAACTGCTGTCTGACGCTTCCATTTGGTTCTGTTTTAAGACAAACATATTGTTAGCAATAAATAAAAGAAAAAAAACAGATTGAAAAAGAAAGACAGAGAAGAAGGCATTTCTTATTTAAACACTTTAATAAAGACTATTCCTATGAGTTGTGATGACAGCAAAAGAGCAACAATTGTATTGAGAATAGCGAACAGAATGAGGAATGACTGACATTAAAGTGAGAATCAGAATAGAGATGCCATCAAAAGGCATCACTACTAGAATAGGAGTGAGTGGACTGCGGGATGAATCGGCGCCAATTGGCGTCGTATGAAATGGCTATGGAGTGGTTCCCATTGAGTGATCCAATTCACGTGTTGACACATTCAATGAAATTTTTTACGCCTGAATTACTCGTTATAATAAAAAGAAGAGATGCCTCTAATTCAAGGTTTTTACATAATTGGTGCCACAAAACACATTAAGAGAGCGCTTATTACTATTATCATAAGTGAAAATATTTCTCTAATGTTGGGCTGAATGAAATGTTTTTCGCATCAATGCATTTCCCCCTGTGCTCAGCAATTGTATTATTAGTACTAACTTTTTAGTACTTAATTTGCAATAATAACTTTGAGCAAAATGACTACAATTCTTATTTTTCATTCGCATATCAAAAATTTGTTGAGCACTGACTCCTGGAGCAGCACAACAACCACTACTACACTCTCACCACTGCCAACACATAATAAGCTTTCAATTGTAATACATTTCAGATGAAAAACCAATTATCCGATGCATTGGATTCTGAAAAACTATTTTCATTGAAAAGGCATTTATTATCGATAAGTGAAAGAAAAGTAAAACTATTAATAATATTAATCTTTTATTCTCTCAATTCTATTAATAATATATTCCATACAAAAGTGAAGGACTTTTCAAGTTTTGATTTTTTTCGCCAAACATTAAACAAATAGTTTTCGCTCTGCACTCAAATATAGTATTTTCATTAAGAGAAAAAAAAGTCAATGAATACTATGAATACTCGCCTTCTGTTTTGATACCAGGTCTTGACTTGAGTGTCAGTCAGGTTCAATTTGGCCGCTAACTCCATCCTATCTTGCACAGACAGGTACTTCTGGCGCTCAAAACTTTTTTCCAGAGTCTATAAACAACAAAAATTATGCAAAAAATGAATTACAAGAAGTAATTAGAGTTTTATGATTAGATGATTATATTTCAAACAGAAGTGATTGAATCAAATCCAATGTTTTGGATATTTAGGTCAGAATTGAAAAAATTATTTTAATTTGAAGACAGGATTTGCTGTTCAATACACCAAAGAGTGATTGCATACCAGATATAAGACTATTAAGTAATAGCTATTAAATTATAGAAGAAATTATT
This sequence comes from Punctoribates punctum, assembly GCA_034698165.1. Lineage (NCBI taxonomy): Eukaryota > Metazoa > Arthropoda > Arachnida > Sarcoptiformes > Punctoribatidae > Punctoribates > Punctoribates punctum. The sequence continues at coordinate 49,500 of JAQGBD010000068.1, forward strand.
GATTAGATGTCAGAAGAAATTAAGATTAAGTGGAATATTGTTTGAAATTTATGAGTTATATTTGTTTGGAGTGGTATGGAGTGGTCTTACTTGTAATTGATGATCAGTGAATGCCGTTCTGGCTTTCCTTTGTTTCTTCTGCATCTTCAGCACCACATCATTTCGCTGAGAAGGGTTTGAGGTATTATTACAACCTATAAAACCATAATTGCCTTCAATTAGAATATTTTAATTTAAAGTGGCAGGAACATAAAGTTTAAATTTAAACACTTGATAGCTTTTAGAGTTAACTAATCTTGCAATTAGTCTTCAAGTCTTTGGCCCGATATTAGACTTTACGACACAATAAAACTATAGTAATTACAGTCATATAAACTGCTATAATATTTGTATACTTTCGACACTTTGATGTCTTTCCCCAATAAAAAGCAAATAAAGTGAACAAATATTTCTATTATTCAAATCTAACCATTTATTTGTTCAGTTGTTTCTGATTCGCAAAATTCAATAATTATTTAATATTTATTCATAGTTTGAAAAATTTATTCCTTTATCTAAATATAAAATACTATTAAATAATATTAAAACCATTTTTGAATATAAATTATTTGTCTATAAAACTGTCGAAACCTATTATTCCTAATAAAAGTTTATGACTTTAATCATTATTATATCAAAAACGAAACATTTGCTCGACTTTTAAACATTGAATTATTGAATAATCGATTCTTTGAACACTTGCTCTCATAGTTATTGACTATTTTTAAACACGAACCAAGTATTCCCTTATATTTCAATTATCTAGCTCCATTTTCGGCACAAATTACAAATAAAGGTTTGGAATTATTTCTAAAAACAAATGTAAGGACAGGTCATTATTGAATTGTTACAGTTTGTGTGGTTTCACCAATTTTCAAATTCATTAGAATTTTGAAGGAAAGGCCGAAAGAAAATGTTTTTGAAAGAAAATCACTCGAAATAAAGGGTCGGAGAGAAGAGTCGAGTCCTTTGGGAAATCGGAAGCCAGTACTGAAAACACGCGCTCAGAATCAAAGATAATTTAGCGATAAGTCCGACGAAAGTAATTAATTTGAAATTTAAGACCAGATTTAAGGAATTAAAGCTAAACGTATATTATTATACCTTAAGGACACACACCTCTGAAAGCGAAAGTCATATACAGAATGGAGAGTCATATATAGGAGGAGAGAGTAATAAAATAATTAAGGCTGTGGACCAACAAAATCGATTTTAAATGGTTTTATTGCCCCTTACTATGGGCTCATAAGCTCTTAAATTAGTGATGAAGTCCCACAACAGTCCCACTGCAGACGGTAAGGCTATCAAAAGGCAACCGCAATGCATGTGCAGCACTACCTGTGCTCTCAGGTGTGCTTTTGCGGTGTCTGCGACCGTCGGGCGAGAGTCCGGCCTCTGATATGCTTTCGCTATTGGAAAGCGAAACTGAATTTTAATAAATCGTTTGTCAAAACAATATTTATTGTTTGGATGAGAGAGAAATTAGGACTACTTTACGGTCTGACGACTCCTACTATTGGGAACACCACAAACGCAATGCATGTCTATAATTGCATATTAATTGTCGATTGCAGTGGTTTTCGATTTGATTATCGAAATTATACATCAAAACAATGGTTTTTCTCAAATAATTATTTAATTTTCAAATCAATTATTTTCGATTTCGATTTGATTGAAGACTAATTGCTTATCGATTAGGAAATCGCGGAAAACCACTTCTGGAAGTGTTGGAAGTGTTTACCACACAAACAATTATTTACTCAAATACTTATTGACTGACAATTAAATCATTAAATATAATAACCAATAGATTTTGAAATTAAATCGAAGTAATGAGAGGTTTGAGGACTTACTGCTTGAGTTACTCTTTGCACTATCGCTACAATTCCTGTCCTCATCGCCATCCGAGGAACACATGTCGTCATCGACATCGTCGCCATCGAGATCATGGTCATCGGCATCACTAGGAGGACCCATTCGGCCCACTAGTGCCGGATTGATTCGACCCAAAGGTGTCGGTCCTCCGAACAGACCGTATGGCGGTAAACATCGGGCGTATGGGTTATCACAAATATTTGGACCGGAGTAGAGGCCAGGGTGAAATGCGGGAGTGTTTCCTGAAGATGAAATATTGTTTTCGCTCTTGGCCTCCAATGCGGTCACTTTAGGAGCACTGTTTGTCACAGAACTGGAATCGGAGTCATTATTATTCTTCGCTTTATTTGAGGGCAGATCTAAAATCTCTTTTACGCTGAAACCAAATGATTTGGGATTTTCGACCACTTCTCCCGAAGAACTGTTAGAACTGTTGGAACTCTCATTGCTTAACATTTTCATAATCAACAGTACACTCATAGCATGAGAATTCATTCGGTGTTTGATAATCTTTGATTGATCTGATTGATCTTGCTACTTCTAATTTGGTGATAAACCACAAGTCAAATACATTACACAAAATCAAAGGAACAAATGAAACAATTCTCGTCAAAAGAATGTGAAGACCAGACACAGAATCGTTTGAGTATTTGTTGTGTGGTAAGTGAGACTAATAGCAAGCAATAATAGCAAGCAACTTTCAGAATCGCTGCCGATTTAACACAAGTCAACTTCTTAGAGCACAGGCCAATTGTGCTGACTTCAGCCTAAACAGTAGCAGACACTCTATTCATTGGGCCGAACCTTTCATACAAATCCTATATCCAGTCCTCTCATAGAATTGTAACGCGAAGGCTGTCCGCCCAACGGTAACGCCTTTCCTAAGCTCAGGGCTGATGTCTATTTGCCGAACAGCTCTCGAGTATAGCATCGCTTTACGTCATATTACGTAACGAAATAACATTTCTATTGAGACAATTCGTTGAGTAACCGGTGCTGTGGGTAACAAACATTTGGTATGAAATGTACAATTGTCAAAGCTTACTTGAGCATATGGAATGGATAATGGGATTTAAAGGTGAAAGTAGGTGTTGTGCTGAGCGCCCTACTCTCTGCCGCAATGTTCTCGCTATTGAAAATCTATTGTTATATTGAGTCTACTATTGTGTGAAATATTTTGAAAAATAGTTTTATTTGTCAAAAAATTTAGAAAAAAATGAATTAATTCAATCAAATTATACAGAAGAGAGAGTTTGTAAACTTGCAGACAATTACTATCAAAATATTCTTTGCAATGGATTTGAAATAAAAGTTTTTCATTCAATCGTAAAATTTATTCACAATTGAATTCAACTTTGAAACAGAAAACAATTGAAATCTAAATTAATTTGGTATAAAATTTAATTTCAAAATTCAATTATTCGACAATTTTTTATCTTTTTCGGCGAAGAATAGAAAAACTTTTACAAAAGTTTTACTTCTTTTTGATGACTAATATTTTGTTTTGAAAACCTTTAACAGAGTTTTAAACATTTTGTTTAACAAACGAAATAAAATGGTTTTTTTCCACAATAAAAGTCTGTGAAAACTAACCGAAAAATAAATTCATTTGAATATTAAATATTCATTTGAGAAGAAATTATAACGAATGCAAACAAACGAACATAAGTTTGATTCTAAACAATTGAAAAGATTTTCCTGGATCCTATCAGATAAGAACAATTCATGGGAATAGACTGCAAACCATATGAAGTAATTTCATAACTTTTAGGGCTTATCTCAATCGTAGGCCACATATTGAACGACGCGTTAATTCCGAACAATAAAAACGTATAATTGACTGTTTATGAGTATAATTAAGCGAAAGTACATTTTACTAATGAATATTAGAGTGAATTAAGACCTCTTTTCAAACGTTTCAATAGTTAATGAAAACGAAATCAGACGAAATGTTTTAATGAAGAAAAGAAAGGCCAGAATAAGAGGCTGTGCTTTAATGGATTCGATGACAGTTGAGAAGTCTATCTCTTAATAACGTTAAGTAAGTTAATGACAGCGCAATAGTGGCGTTGTTCTGATCCCAATCCCAGACAACATTAGGCTATGGGTCACGGCTTTGCTTCATCTGATAATATGCTGTTTATTCTGTTTATTCTTCTTTATGTTTGTTTTCTTTTTTACTTTTGATTATATTCTAAACAAACTCTAATTACTATTATATGAAATTAAGTCTTAAGCTAATGATCGCCTTCGAGAGTAAAATTGTTTGATATTAGGGGAGAAGTGATGGCAGCCTATTGTCAAATGTAATTAATAGGCGACGCAACTGTTAATGAGTTGAGTTGAGTGCGTCCCTAATGCCGGTAATGAGAGAGTTAATGGAGTTAAGGCTTTTAATTGAGATCATTATATGCTAAGTCGAGTTACCAGTACTTACCCGGACTTACCAGAACTCTAAGCACAAGTAATCAACTAATCAACGGTACAACTAATGATTGGACCCCTAAAGTGTTAATCGACACAATTTCCGCCCCCTTTTAATTCGCTGAAATCAGTCCACTTTTATTTTTGCCATAAATATAGTGTTTGTGAAAAGGGTTCCAATTTTTCAATAAATTAGTGTTAACTTCAAGGAAGTCGGTCTCAAAGTGAGAGTCAATTCATTAGACTTTAACTACAAATTAGATTAAATTACATAACATTTGATTTGAAGGCTTTGATCACAAAGAAGACTATTATATTAGTTTTCATATAACGTGTGACAGTATTTCCAATGAATGCCTTCCCATTAGTTATTGAAAAATGTATTTATCCAATGCATCGCTGATTCTGTGATTTGCCCAGGGCCCAAACCAGCTTAAAACTAAATTAGCCCTGATTAATTCAAATTTATTTATTAAAATAACAAATAAGGACTCATTTAAATGTAAAGTCATATCATTTAAAAAGATTTTTAATTTTAAATTATAATAAATGCGACGAATAAGTCATCATTTGTAGGGGACTGACATCAGTAGGGGTTACCGGTTATTGTTTAAAGTTATGTAATAGCTTTTAGACTTAGGTGGAGCTCAACAGATGAAATGGTTGTGCAATTGTGTGCACCTCAGTGTCAAACTTGTTTGTGTCCGCTATTAGTTGTGGAGTTTGAGCCCATATTCTAATTGAGAGGCATTCAAACAAATGAAGAGTCGATGTGAGTCCTGAGTAGTCCTGACTCCTGAGTAGCTGTGATCTCGTGTCACAAAGCAATTACCTGAAACAACGCTCGTTTTCCGGCAACGCTTACAGAGGCGGGTGTGGCCCACAATTCAGTTTCCTGTGCACCACTGCGACCAATGAGTCCCAAAAATCGTCTTCACGAGCAAAATGTTATTGTCGTCATTGTCCCACTCAATAGACAGGATGAGAAACGCACAGAATAGCAGCCAATTTCGAGATTGAGATACTCTTTTCAATACGAGCTCTAAATTGAGTGACACTACAAACTCATGTCTGAACAATAGCACAACCTTTTCATGTAATGCACACAAAACACTAATTTTCAGTGCATTCAAAAAATTACTCAAACTATTCATTAAATAATATTTTTATTTTTATTGTTATATTAAATACCATTTTCTCTCTCATTATTATAATAAAACTTTCGCACAAACACTAAATTATTGGATCGTTTTCACAAAATATCCCTATTTTAGTGTGAATTCAATTTTTTCCAATCTATAAATCATAGCAAACATCTGTCAAAAGCAATGATATAAATGAAAATTTTATTCACTGACTTATCACTTCAGCTGTGAATTAATAACTGATCGCATCTCTCTAATCATTAGCCTTGCTCACAGCAGCTCTCTCTCTCTCTCTCTCTCTCTCTCTCTCTCTCTCTCTCTCTCTCTCTCACACTAAAAAAGATTGTCTATTAAATAGACTATTGAATTGAATTTTAGACTGTTTTATGACTTTTGTCAAATGCAAAAACAAATTCAAAAATAGACATTTGATTTAAATTCAATGCAATTAAGTTCTAATTTCGAAGAATAAACTTTTTTGGAAAATAAAGAAATAATTTGGTTTTTGGTAAACATTTGGCAGTTGTGAGAAAATTGTAGACATAATTGAGATGAGCGCCTAATTTGGTTCAAATAAATAAATTAATGACTGAATCGACGGCCAAACCTGTAATTTAAAGGACCAATAATTGCAATGAAATTAGAGTCAAATGATATAACACTCTGTGATAGAGAACAGGAAGAGACGAAACTGAGAAACTCCCAAAACTTTTTAATGGAGACAAAAAAGTAATGCATTGTATTTAGTCGAGTATTTGCTCGTATATTACCAACCATTCGATGAGAGCCAACCATCCGCTCCACTGATCATCAATTGCTTAGGATTTGAAACAAACAAATGTTTGCGAATTTCAAATATTAGCCAAATTTAAATTTAAAGACAACTGTCCGCAAAAAGATACTCAAACGTCGATTAGTGTCCGTCCTCTGAAATTAGTGTACATTTGGAGAGTCCATCGACTGATGATCAGATCGATAGAGATGTATTGGTCGGTCAAATCTGACACCACATGTGTGTCATTCGCCCACTAATGTTGTAATGGAGGTACTAATGGTCTAATTTGCATCAGAACAGAGCCAAACACTGCTCTCATATATATTATAATAGGGGAGAGATTTGGCAAAAGGATCAACGCTTCGATGGTTATGAATACCAGTGTTAGCGGAGTGACGATAATCCCATTTAGACAATTGAGTTTCAGTTTGAGTCTTGCAAATGCACTCAATTCCTCAATTGTGTGCTCAGGTCTAGTAGTCTCGAACAGCTTTGCCTACAATTACCTCAGCTTCAGACTAAAGGACAGACACTTTGCATCTAATGACGAATTCAATGCTTTCCACAACTGGAGTCTATTCCCGGACCGACTGTTTTAGTACTTAAGATACAGTCCTTTATTTTGCAAATTACTCAATAGAATTGAATTAATGTAATGAACGCAAAATTATTCATTATTTTGCAAAACACATCAATTGTTTGCTGAAATGTTTAAAAAATGAGCGCAAAATAAATTGCAAAATATTATCAAACATTAGAGAAATAAAATTGCAGTAATAGTCATAATAATAGTGAGGCTGTGCTGATGATAGTGAGGGCCACACAAACGCTCGGAATCAGTCAATTCAGTGAAATTTCTCAAACATTCAATTGAGTTAATATTTTATTTCTTTTATTCCTTTGAGAGAAAAGTGTTTGAAAAATGTTTTCAATGTTATGATGTTATGAATGATCAAACAGTATAACAGAAACGCTATTATAATAATAATAAACTTAAATCTTAAGGCGAGTAATGGCGCCAAAGCACGGCATACGAAAAAGGTTCACAAATTGACGATAATATGCGGTAATAAATGATGAAAA